>ML871788.1:8747-19758 GCA_009831015.1 Picea engelmannii
GTCGGGTATTGTAAATGACCAAATCCCCTTTTGCGGATTGGTCAAACCCTAATTGTAATAGGCTAAATAAGAAGTCGGCTCCAGAATATATTAAAGAGGCCCCATAATATATTAAAGGTGGTTATAACCACCCAGAAGAAGAAGTCGGCCCTGCGAGTGAAGAGACACTTCCACACGTGCCAGAATTGTAAAAATAAGAGAGGTCAGCCCCTCATTTAGACACACACTCAACTCACTCATCTAGTGCTCAAGTATTGAAGGAAGCTGCAGTTACCAGTTGCCGGAAGAAGGAAGAGAGAGAGAGGCACATCCTTGGGAGAGGAATTTCTGTGTTGTTTGGTTCATTATCTTGGCATTGTATTGGCTATCTATATTAAGGAAGTTTTGCTGGGTTTTCTTCCGCTTGAGGGTTTCCCAGGATAAATGCTTGTGTACTCTTGTGATTGTGTTTCTCTCAGTGATCCTGTCTATACTATTGTTATCTAGTAAATGGAAAGGTAACCTAATAATAGCTTAAACTTTAACAGAATCAACCTTAGTTGCGTATCGGGATTGATCCAGTCGAATTGAGTGTCTGTAGAATCCGTTATGCAATGTAAGTGAATGGACAACTAAGATCTGATCGGGGGCGACCCTTCCCAAATTAACGATCATGATTAAATCGTTGGGGCCCTCCATATCAGGACATCGAATTCTATTAAAGAGTTGTGCCAACGACGAACAATCGCCGACGATAAAGGCAGAGTAGGGTTGGATCATCGTCGTCGACGACGACTCTAGGATTATCGACTATAGAAGCTTGGTAATTGTGCTGACAAGAAGTGGGGTTGACGACGATGAGCTGGGCAAGTTAAATCAGTGGACGAGGAGGATTAAATCGGAGAAGAAGATCAACGGTGGATCTGAAAGAGAGGATCAACGAAGTGAAAGAGATCAACAATGCGATTAAACCCTGATCGACGATCGTGAATGATGGAGGTGGGTCATATCATCGAGACTAATGGATCGTTGGGGCAACTGAAGCCTTGTGTATTTGCTTCTAGAGAAAACGTCGCCGATGACATATATATCGTTGGGACTATCGTATCGTTGGGATAGTTGGTTGTATATGTTTTCTCCCTGGTAAAAGTGTCGACAACGATACGTATGTCGTCGGATTAGAACTGCTGACCTTTGTAATGGCTCCACAAGAGGAAATCTCCGACGACGCCGACCTTAGCCTAAGGTCGAGCGCTTGGTTGCGTGACGAAGATGAGTTTGGCGCCAGAATCGAGGGGATGCTTAAGGTAACCACCGTTTCACTGGTGCGAAAAACAGAGGGGTCTGAGACTTTGTTAGTGAAGAATCCGAGGCCGATTGAAGAGTTCCAGAACAACTCGAGTTCAAATTTGCTTATAGATTTATTCAAGAACTCTGTCCTGTATTTGAGTTTGGACCTAGTAGGTCCGCATCATGTGGTATGAAAGCATAGTGATGCTCTAAGGATCAACATTGAGAAATTGTATTTTGCAGGAATCATGCCGCCCAGAAGAGGAGGTCGAGAGAGAAATGTAGCAATTGAGGAGTTGCGATTGGAGTTGAAGCGCATCTAAGCGAGGATGGAGGCCACGGAGATAGCTCAGAGAAGGGAACCTAAAATAGGAGATGTAAGCGAAAGTGAAGATACAAGCTCTGAAGAGGGAACAAAAGAAGCACCAGGAGGAGAAACAATAGCGGAGAAACTATTGAGATTCGTCACAAAGGTGGGAGCAAGACCAAAGATGGAAGTGCTTAATTATGAGGGTAACTTGAATGTAGATGAATTGCTTGATTGGATCAATGTAATGGACAAGTACTTTGACTATGAGGAGGTGGATGAAGAAAAGAAAGTCAAGCATGCAGTGACAAGACTGAAAGGCGATGCAACGTTATGGTGGGAGGAGTTGTAGGTAGATCGAAGGAGGAAAGGAAAGGCTAAAATCATAAGCTGGGATAGAATGGTAGCTAAATTCAAAGGTAAATTCATGCCTAAGGACTATCAATTGAGTTTGTTCAGACAATTGCAAAATTTGAGACATAAAGCTATGACAGTGAAGGAGTACATTGAAGAATTCTATAGGTTGAATATCAGGTCAAACCATATAGAAGAAGATGCAGAGAAGGTTGCCAAATATATAAATGGACTGAGATATGATATTCAAGATGAGATCAGTATTTTTTTCTTGATGACAGTTGAAGATGCTTACCAAGCAGCCCTAAAGGCAGAAGAAAAGTTGGCCAGGAAGCAGAGCCAAAAGAGTAGAGGAAGGAGTTCAACAAGAGGAAAGGGGTCATCCAACAGAGGAATATTTCAGGCTTCAAAGAGAGAGGCAGGAAGCTCTAGCAGTCAATCACCTAGAGGAGGAGAGTCGAGGCGAGAGATTCTTCTCAAGAGGCAGAGGCAGAGGTAGAGAGATCATGTGTTATACTTATGGGAAAACAGGACACATGTCTTGGGATTGTCCTGAGAACAAGTCAACAAACCAGAGAGGAGCTCACATTGCAGAAGCTAAGGAAGAGACAATGAATGCAGAGGTAAAAGAAGAAACTCTTGAGATGGGTGAATCACTAATGTTGAAAAGTGTTTTGATTAAGGCAGAAAAGGAAACTCATGAACTAACATAGAGAAAGAGTTTATTCAGAACCATGTGCAAATCAAAGGGGAAATGCTGCAAGGTGGTCATTGATAGTGGCAACACAGACAATCTAGTTTCTACAGAGATGGTGGAGAAGTCGGGATTGCAGAGGATGGCACATCCTACTCCATATAAAGTGTCCTGGTTGCAGAAAGGACATCGTATTCTGGTAAGTGAACAACGTAAGGTAGAAATTCATATTGGTAGTTACAAGGATGAAATGTTATGTGATGTTATGCCTATGGATGTCTGTCATATTTTGTTGGGAACACCATGGCGATATGATAGGAAAGTTGTTCATGATGGAAGGAGGAATACCTATACCCTTGAAAAGGATGGACACAAGCATGCATTATTGCCACTGAAAGATGAGGGAGCTAAAGAAGAAGCTGGTCCAAGTGTGTTGTTGATGAGTGGAAAGGAACTGCTGCAGGAAGTCAAGAAAGAAGAGGAGGTGCAATTTGCTTTAATTGGTAAGCCGAGAGTAGTACTTGCCAGCACGAATTTGGATGATTTACTCGTTGAAATTCAAGCACTGTTAGATGAGTTTGCTGATATCATTGTTGATGAGTTGCCTAATGCTTTGCCACCGATAAGAAGTATTAGCCATCACATAGACTTGATTCGAGGAGACACCCAAAGAGAATGAAGAAATCAGAAATTAGGTTTAGGAGATGTTGGATAAAGGATTGGTTAGGGAAATTTTAAGTCCTTGTGCGGTGCCAGCTGTTTTGAGTCCAAAGAAGGATGGGAGCTAGAGAATGTGTACAGACTCCATAGCAATTAACAAGATAACAATTAGGTACATATTCCCTTTACCTCATATGGATGATTTGATGGACTGTCTAAATGGTGCAAATTATTTTTCAAAGATTGATTTAAAGAGTGGATATCATCAGATTAGGATGAGAGAGGGAGATGAGTTGAAGACAACCTTTAAAACAAATGATGGTTTGTATGAATGGTTTGTCATGCCTTTTGGCTTGACAAACGTACCTAGTACATTCATGAGGCTCATGAATGAAGTCCTCACGGATTTTATTGGAAAATTTGTAATTGTGTATTTGGATAATATTCTTGTTTACAACAGAACAAAGGAAGAACACCTAAGATTTCTGAAGTTGGTGTTGAGAAAGTTGCAGCAAGATAAACTTTTGATTAATCTAAAGAAATGTTCCTTCATGAAGACAGAGTTGGTCTATTTGGGCTTTGTAATATCTCAAGATGGATTGAAGATGGATCCAAATATGGTGAAAGCGATCAAGGAGTTGCCCTCTCTAAGGAATATTTATGAGGTAAGAAGTTTTTATGGATTGGCAAGTTTCTACGGAAAATTCATTAGAAATTTCATTAGAATATTTGCTCCAATAGTTGAGACTATTAAGAAGGAACGTCAGCCATTTAAGTGGACTGCAGAAGCCGAAAAAGTATTCAAATTGTTGAAAGAGAAGATCACTGGACAACCTATTTTAGTTCTTCCAGATTTTCATAAACTTTTCCAAATCAAGTGTGATGCAAGTGGAATGGCCATTGGTGTTGTTCTAAGTCAAGATGATAAGCCTATTGCTTATTTCAATGAGAAATTGAAAGATGCCTAGCAGAAATACTCAATCTACGATAAAGAATTTTATGCAGTGATACATGCCTTGAAGAAGTGGAGGCATTATCTAATGCCTAAAGAATTTATTTTGTATACTGACAATCATGCTTTGCACTTTATAACTAAGCAGGAGAAGTTGAACCAGAGACATGCCAAATCGGTAGAGTTTATGGAAAACTTTACATTTGTTCTTAAACATATCAATGAGAGTGCTAACAAAGTTGCAAATGCTTTGAGCAAGAGGTGTTTGGTTTTGAAGGAATGAATACTTTGGGGTTTGAACATCTCAAAGAAATGTACAAAGAAGACCTAGAATTTAAGGAAGCCTATGAAACATGTGAGTACGCAGTGATTAAGAGATAGAAGTCCTTGGTTAGAGTATATGATCCAGGAGGGATTGTTGTTCAAAGGAAGTCAATTGTGCATTCCAAAATGCTCAATGAAGGATAACTTGCTGAAAGAAAAGCATAGTGGAGGTATTGGCTGGTTACTTTCTTCAAGACAAAACTTATGCTCAGTTAAGTTCTTATTTTCTGCTAGGTATGAGATCTGATGTTAAAAGATTTGTAGAAAGATGTAGAATTTGTCAGTATGCCAAAGGAAAGCAACAAAACACAGGTTTATATCAACCATTCCCCATACCAAATAGGCCATGGGATGCCATAAACATGGATTTTGTTTTGGGTTTACCAAAAACTCAGAGGGGGAATGCTTCAATTTTTGTAATTGTGGATAGATTGTCAAAGATGGCACATTTTGTACCTTGTTATAAAACCAATGATGCAACCCATATTGCTAATCTGTTTTTCAAAGAAATTGTTAGATTGCATTGATTTCCCAGAAGTATAGTTTCAGATAGAGACACTAAATTTGTTGGACATTTTTGGAGGACATTGTGGAAGAAGCTTGGAGCAAACCTTTCTTTCAGTTCAGCGTATCACCCACAAACAGATGGGCAGACAGAAGTGGTAAACAAGAGTTTGGGAAACTTATTGAGGAGTTTGGTAAGTGAGCATAGAAGTCAGTGGGATCATGTTCTTGCACAAGATGAGTTTTCTTGTAATGACTCAACTAACAAAAGTACGGGGAAAAGTCCATTTCAAATAGTGTATGGTATGCACCCAAGAGGCAATTTTGAACTTAGAGATCTGGGAAAAGAAAAAATGAGAAGTGTTGATGTAGAGGATTTTCCTACAACAATGCAAATGTTGCATGAACAGGTCAAGGGGCAACTACATGACAACAGTCAGAGGTACAAGCAAAGAGCAGATATGAAGAGAAGGGAAATTAATTTTGAAGTTGGAGATAAAGTTTTGGCACATTTGAGGAGAGAGAGATTTCCAAGAAATGAATATAACAAATTGAAATTGAAGAAGATAGGACCCTACAGAATTTTGTGAAAATTTTCAGCTAATGCTTATGAGATTGAGTTATCACTTGATATTGGAATTTCACCAATATTCAACATTGCAGATTTATATCCTTATAGAGGACCTGAAGCAGAGGATGAGGATGACCAAGGGAAGGTTGAACCAGTTTAGTGGATGAAGCAGTTACCTACAACAAAACAGTTGCAGATGGAGAAGATTCTTGATCAGAAGATTGTCAAGAAAACCAGGAAGCATGATTATTATGAGCACTTGGTGAAATGGAAAGATCTTCCAACAGAAGATGCAACTTGGATGAGCGTTGCAGAGATCCAAAAGCATAGAAAAAAAGTTGAAGACCTCATGGACATGAGTCCATGAATATTTTTTTCCCTGGGAATCTAATGTAGGAGCATCAACCATGTTAATTTCAAGATTGACCCAAGAGGTTGAAACCATTTACCAAGGGAGTTGGTTCCCTAATTTTTCCTATTTTTATTTGTAATAATTGTACGAAGTGTCTCTAGAAGACATCTTCGTTGGGTTTGTTTTGATAGGTATCAGCTTGTGGCAGAATTTTAGGATCAGACTTCTAGTTTAAGGATTTGTTGAGATAGCTCGGGATTAGTTGGTTTTGGGAAGCTACCCGAGAGATCCCGATATATTCTGTAATGTATAGGAATGAGACAGAGTGCGGGAATTTGGTGAGAGTGTGAGTGTGCAAAGGTCTGAGAGACCAAGAAGGAATTGAGCCTTCCTGCTGTAATCTTATTCCTTCAGATGTCTTAATGAAAATCAGTGTTTGTGGAATCGTGTTTTTTTTTTTTTAGTTTCTCTGCATATTTGGTTTTAAACTATATGTATAATTTGTTGGGCAGATCGACGAGGTATTGTGTTTGCAGGTGATCGCATGCGAATCCTTGCTACAGATTCAGAATTAGATCGAGGCTGCTGGGGCGAAGAATCAACCTTAGCTGCGTATTAGGATTGATCCAGTCGAATTGAGCGACTGTAGAATCCATTGTGCAGTGGAAGTGAATGGATGGCTAAGATTTGATCGGGGGTGACCCTTCCCAAATTAACGGTCACGATTATATCGTCGGGACCCTCCATATCAGGACATCAAACTCTATTAAAGAGTTGTGTCGACGACGAACAATCGTTGACGATAAAGGTAGAGCAGGGTTGGATCACTGCCGTCGCCGCCGACTCTAGGATCACCGACGATATAAGCTCAGTAATCGTGCCGACAAGAAGTGGGGCCGACGACGATGAGTTGGGAAAGTTAAATCAATCAACGATGAGGATTAAACCGAAGAAGAAGATCAATGGTGGATTTGAAAGAGAGGATCAACAAAGTGAAAGAGATCAACGATGCGATTAAACCTTGATCGACGACTGTGAATGATGGAGGTGGGTCCCCTATCGTCGCGACTAATGGATCGTCGAGGCAATTGAAGCTGTGTGTATTTGCTTCTGGAGAAAACGCCGCCGACGACATATATATCGTCAAGACTAGCGTATCGTCGAGATAGTTGGTTGTATATGTTTGCTCCCTGGTAAAAACGTCGATGACGATACGTATGTCGTCAGATTGGAACTTCTAACCTTTGTAATTGCTCCACAACAGGAAATCTCCAATGAGGACGACCTTAGCCTAAGGTCGAGTGCTTGGTCGCGTGACAAAGAAGAGTTTGGCGCCATAATCGAAGGGGTGCTTAAGGTATCCACGGTTTCACTGGTGCAAAAAACAGAGGGGTTCAAGACTCTGTTAGTGAAGAATCTGAGGCCGATTGAAGAATTCCAGAACAACTAGAGTTCGAAGCGGCTTACAGAGTTATTCGAGAACTCTGTCTTGTATGTGAGTTTGGACCTGGTAGGTCAACATCACACACTACAAGTCTTGGTTCCATCTAAGAACATCAAATAGTTTTCATGGGGCACTGGAATAGCCTTGGCAAGCTTGAGAAAGTCTTTCCCCAGGATGATTGTATGATAGTTAAGTGGAGCCACTGTTAAGTCCAAACTGTTGAACATTCCCCACCTTCAAAGGTGCAGAATGAACTACTCATGCTACTAGCTTCAATGCTGAGTTCACCACATTGAACATGGCCATACTTCTCTCAGGATTACAATGAAGTGCTATAGTGGCTTGTTCACTTACAAAGCTATGGGTTGCACTGGTGTCTACCAAAGCTGCCACCTTCAACCTACTCACGGTTGCATTCACAAAACAAAGACCATGTTTTCACCTTGCAAACCACATTCATGACCCTCTGCCACAAACTTGCCCAAACTTGTTGTGAAGGAACCTAGAACCTCCAATGTTTTCTTTGAAATCTGTTGCACTTGGGCTGCTTCTAAGGTTGCTTGGCTTCTCCTTCAAAATTGGTTGCACTTGGACTTCTTCCACGTCTTCCAACTTCTTCTTCAAAGGACAATCCATTGCAAAGTGATTCCGGTAACAAAGGAAACACGCAACATTCTCATCTCCAGACTTAAGCAATTTCGGCTGCTTCCTTGTTGTAATGTTGCTATCATTTTGGGCATCCTCCCTTCTGAATGATCCCAACTTAGGCAACACCCAAGACTCTACTTGCTCTGTCAAAGTTTACAACTTTTGAATCCAAGCTTCAGCTCGTGCGCTAGTCTGCTCCAATTTCACCACATGTGCCTAGTACAAGTGACATGTCTCTTTATACCAATGTTCCAAGTTCATGGCCACGACTTCCATCTTGGTCTTCCATGACTCTTTCTCTATGCTTTCCATGTCGCAATCCAAAAATGGGTTGACCTTCTAGGCACATTTGAAAAGCCTACTCAAGTCTCAAAGACTTGGTTCACCTCGCTACCTCAAGCCTGCAAGTGCGTCCAATGGATGTGTTCTCAATGACTGTGCCCAACGAGTTTGTCCCACAATTGTGCTCCGTGGATACTTGTGCCTGAAGGAACTTCTATTTTTCGTCGCAACCCCCAAGTGTGGGCCGCCCAACTCATTTGGTTCAGATGTAGTCCAAGCAGCCAAGCCAGTCAAGCTCTCTATGCCAATCTTGTTCCTCATGCCTAGTGCGTGTCTGTGAACGAGGTTGCCCGTGGCAACTATCTTTGCCTTTCCTCGCCAAGTTCCCTTCCAAGTTTCTCTTGGTGCGTCCAACTAGTGTGAGCTGCCAAGGTCCGTGATGTGCCCTTTTTGAGCAAGGGTGCCCGACATGTCCATGGTGCCCCTTGCCATCGTGCAAGGTGTCCAAAACCTACTCTTCTAGCCATCAACCTTTTGTCATGTCCATTCGTGCTGGTTAGTGACCACTGAGGTGATCATGCAGCGTAGGCACCCGAAGTCATTCAAGGCTAGGGCCTTGCACTCCCCATCTATATTTGGGGTATTTAATTTTTATTATGCTATTTTGGGCCATAGTAAGTGATATCAGTGGATAGTACACTGAACACAGCAAATATAAATGGGGAATGCAATTCTCAATCATAGTATAATGATAAGATACTTAGTGGTATCTGTGTTCACTGGCAACCTGAATCGGGCTAACCCTGTGATATACAGTTGCTGTAGGATTAATATAAACATTTATTGTTCTCTCCACTCGTGTTTATGTTGAATATGCATGTACTTGGATAAAACCTGTGAGTGTAATCAATCTAGCAAGGGCTGCTCATGTGACTACAGCAGTTTGTACAACAGTGTCAGATGTTAGATGGAGAGGGTACATGTTGGTGAGGTTAGTGAAGTTTAATTTAAATTTTTTAACTTTATGATTTGCTAAGTCTCAGTTGTAAAAGAAGATACAAAATTTGAATATGGTGATTATGGAAGCTGTAATACAACAAAAGAATGAGTATATCTATTGTAAGATACAACTTGAAATTTCTCAGCAATCTAGTTTTAGTGTCAACAGCATTCGGACGGCACCTGTGTTTTCCATGATAGTGACAGTGAAATCAGATGGAACGAATGACCAGCAGATAATGCCCTGAGAATGGTGTTAGCAGATATCATCCGCTCATCTAACAAACGACATCCCAGCAAATGACACACGAACAAATGACATCCCAAAAGAATGATGTTGTGCAGCAAATGGGAAAAATGATAACCATAAAGGAACCAGCGGCCAGAAAGATAGTGAGGCATCAACAAAGAAAAAGGTCAAAAGTTCTTAGTTTTATTCTTATAAATAAATAAAAGAGTCGTCTTACCAGAAACAGTAATGGAAACCGATGACCTGCAAATACAATAAAAAGATGTATTAATCAACAAGGGTCTATACTAATCTGTGTTTCACAACGGTGTGCAGATGTATTGGTGACTATAATAATGTGAGGAAATGGTGTTGTAGGCAAAGGACAGGAGAAGAGAGATTCTGGAAAGCTTTGAGACATTGAAAGTGTTTTTTAATGTCCAGCATCTGCAGCAATGGTTAGAAAGAATTTTCATTCTTGAAGAAATTCTTAAAAGCTAAATCATCAATTTTCATGTTTCTGTTTGAAATGTGTATGTTTGTTGGATCAAACGTCTATCTAGACATTGTGTGAAGACCCTACAATTCCTTGTTCAGTGGGAGACAGTTTGTCTTTTGTGAGTTGTGATTTTGTCAGCCAACAGGAGTGCCAGACTGACAGATCAATTTTTTTAGACAAGGCAACTTGTTTGAAAATTTGTTTTGAACATCTAACTTGGATGATTAATTGCTTAAAAGCTAGCTTGGAGAAAGAATTTCAAGCGGGCTTTCTTCAGTGGGAGACAGTTTGTCTTTTATGAGTTGTGATTTTGTCAGCCAACAGGGGTGCCAGACTGACAAATCAATTTTTATTAGACAAGGCAACTTGTTTGAAATTTTGTTTTGAACATCTAACTTGGATGACAAATTGCTTAAAAGCTAGCTTGGAGAAAGAATTTCAAGTGGGCTTTCTTGTAGAGGGAACATTTGGGGTATGTTCAATGTTGGTTGCCTAGGTGATTTGGTCCGCCAGCATCAAGCTACTACTCTCGATGTCAGAGTGCTGGCATACCAGTAGAAGGAACACCAAGAGTTCCAAAATGGCAGGAAGAGAGATGCTATAGTCAATTCCAGGTTGCTGTTCATCAAGAGTTATGTTAAGTGTTCATAATATGTGACCAACATACAATGACGTTAGGTTGCTCATAACAGTCTAAGCCACTATTAATAATGTATTCGAGAGTTGCTGTATGTGAGAGAGTGATGTGTGTTTGTGATCATGGGCAGTCTGTGTTGGGCTAGCCCCGTGCTGTACATTTTGCTGCAGCATCAATATAAGCATTTATTATTCTCTTCCGTCTGATGTTTATGTTGAATGCCTGTGTACTCTTTTAAAGCCTAAAGTTTATGTATTATATATATTATTCTCCTTTCCAAAGGTCA
>ML871789.1:8685-19758 GCA_009831015.1 Picea engelmannii
ATGGATCTGATAGCTACTCACAATCTATCTTGACAAAGCAAATCTCAAAGCCACTCCAACCAAGCTGATAATTCCAAGCCAACCAAAGCTAACTTTCTCCATGAGAACTCCTCTCCTTTTATAAGTTGAAGAGGATAAGGTGAAGAGGTTAGGATGGTCCCGCTAAATCATGAAAGCGAGTAAGATCCAAACCATTCGGATGCCACCTCACCATAGAAGTTTCTCCTTCTAGAAGATTCAAGAAAACGCTTGTTTTCCCACATGTTGGCATTCTCACACCCTGCCTATAGAGAAACCTGTGAACATCTCGCACCCTAGATATGGTGCAACCTACGAGAATTAGGCATTCTCGCATCCTGCCTATATAGCAACCTGCAAACTTCCTTTTTTACAGGGCTTTTACAAAGGAAAATGCAACTTCTTTTCTCAGTGAAAGTTCTTCTCCCTTCTCTCTTCAGGAACTCAGGCCATTGACCCCTCTGAAGGAATCAGATAGGTTTACATCATTAACATTCATAGGGATGATGAAAATAATATGTAACAGAGATCCCCCCAAAGTATGAAGTTAGAACAGAGTGATAGTTGAAATACTTTGTCGAGTGTGTGTAGGGAACAAGAAACAGTCAGTCGGAAACCTGCCAACAAACAAGGATACAATACAATAATATATCATCACTGAGGTAGGCATTCCCATACTCAAAATACAAATGACTCAAAGCATAAATGCCGACATGCGAAGATCCATGTCAAGTAAGACAGGTCATGGCCACCAAACATACATTGTGGATCCATGCCATCAAAATATAGCATAGCCACCAGGAATACACTGTGGATCTATGCAAGAAAATTCAAATTGAGACGACATAGCCACGAGACATACAATGTGGATCTATGTAACAGTACACTAAATATACTCCAATGCAACCTGGATCTGTCAGAAAAATATCCAGGGTCTTCATCTCTATCACTCTATAGTACGAATCTAACCATGCAAATATATGTGTTGAAGTCGAACATGGTAGAAACCACTTGATTACCGGTCATTAGTGTATACCATTAACAAGTGCAAGGTAAATCACCATTAATGTCAATGACTCCCAAAGTACTCTGGTACAATCCAACGAATGTGAATTAATGAGCTGAAGTCGAACACTCAGAGGAATCTCCCAATCAGGGGTCAATAATGAAAACCCATTGTCGAAAGTGAGGAAACCTGCCATTGAGGCATGCAAGTTCCAAGGTACCAATTAGTTTCTAAGTCTAATTCCTGGATAATGAGTTGAAGTCGACAGGAAAACACTCGTCACAGGAGGGCCTTAATGTATCCCACATCAATGACATGAAACAAGTAACAAGATTTGATGTAGATCAGAGTAACAAGTGATTCAGGACTGACTCAGGGATGGCCAATGCAATAGAAGGCTTAAAGACTACAAAAATGGCCGACACAATAGAAGGCTTTTCAGTTGAACTTCTCTTTGAACATATTGATGACACGACAACTGTATTGGAAACACTGACTCAACAACAGGGATCACAGACCAATTTGTAATATTATAGGAGTATGATCAAGAGACAAGTGGATTTTCCAACCTAAACACAAGGCGAGTGAAAGGGTTTCATGTTCAAAAACGACTCTTCCATGGAATATAGATTTAGACACAATTCTTTCCAAATTTCCCCCCCACCATTTCTGGCGAGTACCTCTTTATTTTTATGCAAGCTTGAGGAGGATAACATATGCTTGTAAATTTAAGCTCATCCTTTAGACGAGTCCCTCAGAGAATGTTTAACGAACCCTAAGAAGGAGTGGTTCGATCCCGTATGGGCCTATCAATGTTTGTTTAACGAGTCCAAAGATAGAAAACTCGAAGGTTTTTCATGATTATAGAGTCTGGAAAAACACTTAAAAGAGAACTATCTCAATTCCTTTTTTGTAAAATAGTCTGATGAGACCGAAAAAGAGATAAATTATCGCCCAACAAATGCTTTCTTCAAATACTTTAACAAGCGTGAAAATAGCAAGGTCGCTCGGCTATCTTTTCATGTTTAGAGAGTCTGAAAAGAGCTTAAAGGGAACTCCAGGGGGTTCCTTTTTCGTATAACCTTTACGAGTCCAAAAAAGTGATAAAAGTATACTCGGTTACATTCTCATTGATTTACGAGCATGAGAAAGAACAAAGACTAAGCTTAGTAACTTATTCTCATGTATTTACGAGCATGAGAAAGAACAAAGACTAAGCTCAGGATTGTTTTCATTTTTACGCAAGCTTTAAAACAAAACAAAACTGTGCTTGGAATAGATTTTAATTTTTACACAAGCTTAAAAACTAAACAAAACTATGCTTGGACCTGGTTTCATTTTTACGCAAGCTTGAACTAGAGGAAACTATTCTTGAGGTAAGTGGTTTCATTTTTATGCAAGCTTGAACCAGAGGAAACTATGCTTGAGGTAAGTGGTTTCATTTTTACACAATCTTGAACCATAGAAAACTATGCTTGGACTTCCCATCGCATAACACATGGATGGTTGGTACTTAGCCCCTAGATTAAGAAGCTAGCGACTCAACTTTAGCATGAATTCTAGAGGCTGAGGAAAATGCCCCCCAAGCTTCATTTCATCCAACTGCAAAGGAGAATGAAATGAAGCTTCAAATACTAGACGAAGGACTTGACTCAAATAGAGAGGGGGAAAACTATTTCACTTTTTAACGAGATTGACACAGAAAAAAGAACTATGCTCGTAACCTTTGTTTCATTTTTTAACAAGGTTGCCACAGAGACGAAAAAAATATCCTCAAGTGGTTTCATTTTTTAACGAGCTTGAAATCAAAAAACCACGCTCAAGGACCTCTTTTTCATTTTTTAACGAGGTTGCCTCAGAGACGCAAAAACTATCCTCGGGCTCTCTTCTTGATCATGGGTTCCAAGAGGACAATGCTTCGGAAGGGAACCATGTCAAGGGACAAAAAATGGTCATGGCTTCCAAGAGATCTTCACTGGAAGGAAGAAACATGCTTTGGAAGGACAGCATGTCGAGGGTCGCGACAGGAGTAAATAGATCAGGCTCGAACAACCCTATCGAAGAGATCACCATGTCAACTTGTTAGCGATATTTCTTGCTAGGGGGTTGAATTGCAAAGAAGTGGGCCAAAACCCACTTATCCTAAGTTTCAGGCGCAAGCACATCTGCATTAAACGAGAGTCACCTTTAGACGGTTGGATTTTGCACGCCTAGATCGACGGCGCACAGCAAATTCCAGACCCCCCTTGCCTTTCGACCTTTAAGCAAGGGGGGGGGTCCGAAATTGGGGGCGCACCTCTCCAATGGTCCGGATGAGCNGGGGGGGGTCCGGAATCACGGATGCAGTTTTCCGACGGCTATGATCGAGGAGCCCGGATCAACGGCTCAGGCGCGGCCCCGACTTTCTCAGTTTCCCTGTCTTTAACCCCGTGTGGGCCCTTCCCCCGTCGTGACACCTTCCGTTCCACCTTTCCCTTGCCGCCATGTGTCACCATTCACCCCTCTCTCATGCTTTCACCTCGCCTTATCATCCATTTATCACCCACCACGTATCCTTTTCCCTCCCTGTCAGAATTTCACTACATTAAGCTTGCCACGTCCATTCTCCCGCCATCTCTGTGTATATTCCCGATGACTTACATCATCCCCCCACCACCTCTCTCTCCTCTCATCGTTCTTTTCTTTGTCCTCGCGATTGGGGCCCCATTATTCCATAGATATACCTCACTTCCCGCGTTTGCCTCCATACTCATCCTTCAAAGCCCTTCAGTTATTCCAGGTGGCAGCGTGAGGAGTCTTCCAGATCCCAAAATGCTGAGTTGGCCAGATCGTCTTCAATCCCAAGAAGCAATTATTGAAGTGGTTGGTGGTGGTTAGACATCGTCTCCGCCATAATGGGAAAGTCCCGCATTGGATTAAAGGCATGTCGATTCGCCGAATAAACTGTCAGAAGATCGATCGCGTCTGCCAGAAGTTGCACGGTTATTCAAAGATTGTGGCTGCAGAGTGTCAGAAGCCATGCAGACGCAAAGCCTTCAATGCAGTATCTTGGTTCTGCTGCTGTTGTTATTTTGAGTATATGTAGGCATTTTTTCCATTTTTGTATCTATCGATGGTAGAGCTAAGCTCCCGACTGTAAAGTTTCAGTGAACATTCTAGCTTCTGGGTCATGTATCTGTGTTTGAGACTTCTTGGTTTATGACAAATAGTTCTCTTCTTTCCCATCTGTGTTTTCGTCTTATATCATAGAATCCACAGTCGAAGGATTCGCGTGGATTTAACAATCTTGTTATGATAAAGGATTTGTTGTGACATTGTTGTGCCCTCTGGTTTTCTGTGTTTGAATGTAAAAGGATTTTGCGTTTGAATGCATTCTTCTCCAGTCTATGATGAGCTTGATGTTTATGATAGACCTTTGCACCTTTCTCATGCAAGTATTCCACCTACTCACCCTTTATTTGCAACTCACTGTTTGAAGTTTATGCAAGACCTCACTCGTTCGTGCATGCCCGGCCTAGTTTCTGAGTTGAGACGATACTGTCCTGAGTTTCCTCCATTTGATCACCCCTTTCAAAAAAATCGTGACATTAAACTGATGGACGTCGGGCTCTGCTCCTGCTAGCAATCCAGGAGTGACTTCCGCCTCCAACATTTCTGGCGCCGTTGCCGGGGACGAAGTTGAATATTTTCCCCGGGATTGAACGACAAAGATCATCTGATTCTGAAGGTGCATCAGATATCAGAACTTGAAGATTTCTACTGTGCACCTGGCAACTCCACTGTGAGGACTCCGCTGGGAAGAACCTACTCTATCAATTGTGGCTTCAAGAGGCAGACACACAAGGTCTAATCCACACTTGCCTCTAGCTACACCAGAAGCTGACGCGGAAGCAGTGCGCAGAAAGGGAAAGAGAGATGCAAAAGAAGTTTCCGCCGCTGAAACAGGTAATACGCCCTCCCCTTCTGTGAGAACTCCATTTCCAGATTCTCAGCTTCCTAGTCGTCCTCCCTCTGAAATTTCCCGTTTTCTGAACTTTGGGAGTGTTCCTGCTGAGTTTTCTCCTCCTGGTCTGGTATCAGAAGGAGAGATTCTTGTCACTCCCCCTTTCCTGGAGGTCTTGCCTCATCACAGACCTTGAGATTCTGAAGGTTTCACCACCCCTCCTTTCATTGTTACTGCTGCACAAAGAGAAGCTCTCTCTTTGTCTCCTCCGTTGTCTCCTCGAAGAGCCTCTGTTCCCACATCTCCCGTTCGTACCCCTTCTCCTCCGAGTTCTCCTCTACCTAATACCCCTATGGCTGGTGTTAATCCCCCTCCAAACAGAATGGATGCCATAGTTGCTTCTAGATATGCTCCTTTGATTCTACCCCAGCCTCTGAACCCTCTCCCTGCTGGAGACTATTTGAATTACATGCCCAAGTTCAGTGGGGAGGGAGACATAACTGTTGAAGAGCACCTAGCTGCCTTTTATAGTTATGCTGATAACTTGAATATCGAGAGTGAAGATGTCTGGATGAGAGTCTTTGTCCAAAGCCTAGATGGAGAAGTAAGGAAGTGGTTCCGAGGCCTGGCCCCTGGGTCTATTGCTGGCATTGAAACCTTGGATAACGTTTTCCTGAGGCAGTGGGGAGACAGAAAATATTATATGTATTACATGATAGAGTTTGGGTCTCTGAGGAAAATGGAAGGAGAGTCTATTTCAGACTTCTCCAAAAGGTTTAATAAGATGTACAACAAGATTCCTGCAGAGATTAAACCCTCAGAAGCCTCTGCTCAAATTTCCTATGCTAGTGCATTTGACCCTGATTTCTGTCTCGTGTTAAGAGAAAGAAGAGCCTCCTCTTTAGCTCAGATGCAAGATGCAGCTATAGAAGTGGAATCCAACATATTGGCAGCTGACAGACTGAGGAACCAGGCCGACACAGATAGAAGAAAGGAAAAGTCGGAAGCCTCAACTTCAGGCCCATCATTGCCCCACTCTCAAGTAAATGAGCTGACTTGAGCTATGAACCTCCTTAAAGAAGAGGTGGAGAGATTGAAGGTGGAGAGAAATAAAATGTACAAGGGCCCTCAGAACACCGAGAATAAAGGAGGTTTCAGAAGGCCAAATAATTTCGCTCCTCCAACTATGCACAGAGAAAAAGAAAGAGACAAAGACGACCAAAGAGTTCAGGCTCTCTTCCAGAACAATTTTGTGGCTAATGAAGAACAAGAGGAAGCAGACGAGCCTGAGCCAAAAATTCACAGTGTAGAGGTCACTCCCCCTTTCCCCCATCTGACCCAATCAGCATATGAAGAGTCTCTCATAGATGGTCAACTGAATGAATTAAGTAAAGGAGACAAAGCTGTTGGCGGTCGAGGCAGGTACAACCTGAGGTCTGATAAAAGGCTAGCAACACCTGATGTTCCTAAGCCATCCACTAGAGCATAGAGGCCTGCTAATTAGATAGCGGATGCTTACAAAGGTAAGAAGACCCAACCCCTCTCTCCCATTGTCGAAAGTCATGTTCCTGAAATTAAAGAAATTCCAAAGCCTATGTCTTCTTTTAATTTCGAACATGAAATTCAAAAGATCAGAATTCCTGTTCCACTCACTGAGTTAATCAAACATGGGGAATTCAAAAAGCGTTTCTCTGAGCTACTAAAATCCGAAGCCTCATACCCTCTCACAGACTCCATAAATATCCAAGATGAGAGGCCTGCAGTTGTCCTAGGTCCCATGGTAGAAGACAGAGATGATTCATCCCCTCCCTTCTACACATCCCTGAACATACATGACAAGGTGCTACATAATTTCCTTATGGACTCAAGAGTCTCGTACAACCTCATGCCTAAAGCTGTCATGGAAGAATTAGGCCTGGAAGGCACCCGAGCCTATCATGACCTCTATTCTTTTGACTCCAGGAGGGTGCAATGTTTGGGAGTCATCAAGGACCTAGTAGTTTCCCTGTTTCAGCTACCCATGAAGAGCATGGTCATGGATATTGTGGTAGCTGATGTTCCCCCTAAGTTTGGCATGCTGTTGTCAAGATCCTAGATCAAGAGACTGGGAGGAACCTTGCAGATGGACCTCACATATGCCACCATTCCAGTATTTGGGGGGGAACATAGGAGATTATACAGAGAAGCCCAGCTAGCCTACATTGTCAGTGACAAAGCCAACCCTACCAATCATCCCATCTATGCTTTAGACACTGACTTAGGCTCCAGTTTACTACAGCTCACCAACACCCCTGAAGCCCCTTTACAGGTCAGAAAGTAGCCCATCCTCAATCAGGAGACCTCCCCTCCAACTTCCTCTGTTTGGAAGATGTTCTTTGATGGAGCTTCCTCTAGTATGGGTGCCGGTGCCGGAGTGATATTCATATCACCCTATCAACAGACCATATCTTTGTCATACAAGCTGGAATTCGAAGTCACCAATAATGTGGCAGAGTATGAAGCTTTGGTTCTGGGATTAAGAGCTTCCAAGGAAATGGAGATTGAGGAGATAGCGGTGTTTGGAGATGCAGAACTGATTTTCCAGTAGGTAAAAAATGTTTATCAGACTAAGCATCATCGACTCAAGAGTTACAGGAATGAGGTATGGGACCTGGTCGATAATTCCTTCCTGGCTTTTAATATTTCCTACATTCCAAGGGAGGAAAATACCTCAGCCGATTTTCTAGCTTTCACAGCTAGTGTGCTCGAAATTCCCCCACAGCCCACTGCCAGGTCTGACGTTGAAATAAAATACAGACCTTCTATACCAGACAACGTCAAATACTGGAAGGTGTTTGAGGATGATCAGGAGATTGAAAAATTCCTCCAGTCCATTGATGACTTTTCCACCATGCACATAGATGAGAATCCTGAACAGGAAGATGACCATCACCCTGGGGAATTTGTGAATAAAATAGCTGATCACCAGATCATTCAGCTACCCAACAACCACATATCGAGAGGACTAATCCCGTTAGAAAGGTTGTTTGATGGGAATGATGTGACAGTAAAAGGTAAAGTTTCGGGTGATGATGATGACACAGCTGAATGCAACATAGGCACACCTGAGGAGCCAAAATTGGTCAAGCTGTCAAAGAGTTTGACTGGGGAGAAGAGGGTTGAATATACTAAGTTGCTGAGGTAGTTTGCTGATGTGTTTGCATGGACCTACGAAGACCTCAAAACGTATGATACATCAGTCATCGAGCACAAGATCCCGCTGAAAGAATATGCCAAGCCATTTAAGCAGAAGCTGAGACAGATAAACCCCATGCTGCTACCTATCATAGAGAAGGAAGTGAAGAAGCTGTTGGATGCCCAGATCATTGTCCCCCTGAGATACTCTGAATGGGTGGCCAATTTGGTTCCGGTGAGAAAGAAAAGTGGAGAAATCAGACTCTGTGTCGATTTCAGGAACCTGACCAGAAGTTCTAGGAAGGACAATTATCCCCTGCCTAACATGGAACACATTCTTCAGAGGGTAACTGGTGCATCAAGGATATCCATGATTGATGGTTTCTCTGGATACAATAAGATATCAGACATGCTTGAGGACAGGGAGAAAACAACATTCACCACTCCTTGGGGCACATTCATGTATGCCAAAATGCCCTTTGGGTTGATGAATGCAGGAGCAACATTTCAGCGAGCCATGGACATAGCCTTCATTGGGGAGAAGGACCAGTTTGTGGTCATATATTTAGATGACATCACAGTCTTCTCTAAGACTGACAAAGAGCATTGCTGCCACTTGAAGAGGGTGTTCCTGAAGTGTCGGAGGTATGGCCTATCTTTGAACCCTAGAAAATCATTGTTTTCCATGAAGGATGGGAAATTATTAGGCCACATAGTGTCAGCAGAGGGAGTAAGGATTGACCCAAGCAGGGTGGAAGCAATTCAGGCCCTGTCACTTCCCAGGTCGAAGAAGGAAGTTCAGGCATTTTTGGGGAAGATTAACTTTCTGAGGAGATTCGTCTCAAACTTTGCTGAGCTGGTGAAACACATCACAACCATGCTCAGGAAGGGCCAAGAAATAAAATGGACTGCTGAACCCAGGAATCTTTTGCGCAGATAAAGAAAGCATTGACTGAGGCGCCTGTGCTAATCAGTCCTGATTATTCTAAAGATTTCCTGATTTTCTCATTTTCTTCCGACGACTCAGTAGTAGCAGTCTTATTGCAGAGAAACGATCAAGGGCGAGAACAACCCATTGCCTTTTTCAGCAGGGCATTGAGGGATGCTGAACTCAGATATGAGATCATGGAAAAGAAGGCCTATGCATTGGTGAAATCCCTCAAAGCCTTCAGGGTCTATGTTTTACACTCCAGAGTCACTGCATATGTCCCTTCACCCTCTGTGAAGGACATTCTTATACAACCTGACATAGACGGGAGAAGGAGTAAATGGATAGCCAAGATCCTGGAGTTTGACCTGGAGATTAAGCCTACCAAGTTGATAAGGGGGCAAGGTTTGGCCAGGTTGCTGGCTGAATCCAATTTCATAAGTCTGGGGGTTAACTGCATCAATGAACAAGCTGAGTCATCCAGCAGTAATTCCCAGATCACTATACCACTAGCAGGATGTCCCTGGTACAGGGATATCGTGTACTTTTTGCAGGAATTAAATCCCCCTGACAGATTGGGAAAGAGTAGAGCCAGAGCTTTGAAGCTCAAAGCGGTCAAATACTGCCTTATTGACCGAGCCTTGTTCTGGAGAGACCCTCTGGGGATATTGTTAAGATGTCTGGACCCACTGCAAGCCCAGAAGGTGATGTTCGATTTTCATAGCAGTTTCTGCGGGGGTCATCATTTTTGGAAGACCACAACCCACAAAATCCTTCGGGCTGGGTACTACTGGCCTACTTTGTTTACTGATGTCTGTAGAGAAGTCAGGGCTTGCATTAAATGCCAAAATTTCTCAGGTAAACAACAACTCAAGTCTCTGCCATTAAAACCTGTAGTAGCTTCGGTACCTTTTCAGCAGTGGGGATTGGATTTCATTGGAGAAATTCATCCTCCCTCAAGCGGCCAGCATAGATGGATCCTCACTGCGACTGATTATTTCACTAAATGGATAGAAGCTGTCCCCACCAGAAGCACTTCTCACAAAGTAATCATCGGCTTCCTGGAGGACATCATAGCCAGATTTGGCTGTCCCAGCAAAATTGTCACTGACAATGCTTCCCCATTTCGGTCTGAGCCTCTAGTTAAGTTTTGTGAACAGTTTGGGATTTCACTGATCCATTCCACTCCTTACTATCCTCAGGGAAATGGACTGGAAGAGTTCTCCAATAAAAGCCTAATCAAGATCATCAAAAAATTACTGGAGGACAATCAAAAGGCCTGGGACTCAAAGCTCAAATTTGCTCTCTAGGCTGATCGGGTGACAACCAAGAAGTCCCTGGGCCTCTCACCTTTCCAACTGGTTTACGAAATAGAGGCCATTTTCCCCACTCAGCTTGCCTTACCTGTGGCCCATCTCCTCCAGGACTATGAAGGAGAGCCCAACCATGTGCTCAGAAGAATCCATCAGATGGTGGAGGTGCAGCAGATCAGAGAACAGGTCCTTGACAGAGCTTACAATCATCAGCAGAAGATCAAGCGGGCTTTTGACAGGAAGAGCAAAAAGAAGGAAATTGAACAGGGTGATCTGGTACTCAAGTGGGATGCACCCAGGCAGGAAAAGGGAAAACACAGCAAATTTGATGCCCTCTAGTTCGGGCCTTTCAAGATCTTCGAAGTGTTTTCAAACAACACTTACAGGTTGCAGGATCTGGAAGGCAATGAAGTTTTTAGCAGCCCAGTCAATGGGCATTTCTTGAAAAGATGTTTTCTATGAGCCACAGTCGGCTCTTTTTGTTTTGTTCTGTTTTTGTACATAATGTTTCTATGTTCTGTTTTTCGAACTAATAAATGACTCCATAGCCCAACAGCAAAGGCACTAAGTCTGCAAAAGAGTTCTTAGAGCATCACAGGGACGACTCTATCCCCCATGGAGCCAAATGTTAGCGATATTTCTTGCTAGAGGGTTGAATTGCAAAGAAGTGGGCCAAAACCCACTTATCCTA
>ML871790.1:0-14993 GCA_009831015.1 Picea engelmannii
CTGGGAAACCCTCTAGGGGAAGAAAACCCAGCAAAAACTTCCTTATCATAAATAGCTTATACAATGTTCAAGAGATAACTCAAACCAATACAGATAGTCCTCCCCAAGAGATGCGCAACTCTTCTTCTCCTCTCTCTAGTAATTGTAGCTTGCCTCATAAGATAAATGAGCAAGTGAGTTGTATGTTAGAAGTGAGGCGCTAGCCTCTTATTTATACAAGACTGGCACGTGTGAGAGGGTTTCACTGGCAGGGCCGACCTGTCACTCTGGGTGGGTAAACCCACCTTTAATTAATTCTAGGTCTTCAATAATAACTGTTGGAGCCGACTTCTTATTCTGCCCTTTATAATTGTCCGATGACCAATCCACAAAAGGGGATTCGGTCCTTATACAATTACCGACATGATTAATCCACAATGGGGATTAATCCTAATAATAAAATAACAATAATAATAAGAATGCTCTTCGCAGTTACATTATTTCAACAAAAACTGAGTATGAGCTCCCTTTGAATCACTACTATGAGTCAATAGGTCCTCCTCAACTCTGTCTCCCCACCTGATGTTGGATGGTGTAACAACTGACAAAGTAGTAGCGAATGCACACTCTCTCGCAAACTGTGCATCGAACTTAATCTCCTCTTTTGAAACATCCTGTTGCTTCTTCTTATTCTTGGGACACTGTCCTTCATAGTGACCCATCTGCCTTCAAGCAAAGCATCTCACTATGCTCATGTCTCTCTTCTTCCCACCACTGCTCTCTCCCTATGGCGGGGCCCCAAACTTGGGACCCTGTCGACCTCCCATGCCAGTCTTCTTCTCGCCCTTTGTCCGAAGAGCAAGGTCTTCATCACCCTGCAATGTCTGTTGCTGTCCAAAAGCCTCTGATATAAGTCTAGTCTCCTCTTGAACGAAATCATCCCACAATCTCTCCGAAGTGGGCATGATCTCCCTGGCAACAATGCCACGAACAAATGGACCCCATGGTTTGGTGAAATTGTTTAAGGCTATCCTCACCATAGAATTTGGGTCCACTACGTCTCCAATGACTCCAAGATTGTCTCTAATCAGGGTGTATCAGCCAAGGAAAGAAGTAACCGACTCATCCTGGGGCATACAAATGCCCCTGAGTTGATCATACAGAACCATCTTCTGATTTTGGTTAGAGCTCTGGTAAAGATTGCAAAGAGATGCCCATATCTCAAATGCATTGGCTTTCCCAGTCAAGTGAGGAATGATGTGATCCCTCACTACATCACACATCGTCCTCTTTGCCTTGTTGTTCCTCTTCCTGAACTCTGCTAACAAGACGGGACCAGTAGCAGGAGGAATAGGAACAACTGCCTCAACTATATCCCATAGTTCGAGGTCCTCTAAGAAAAAGACGATCCTGGCCTTCCAAGGCGACCAGTTGCTACCTCCAGCTAGCCTATCCTCTACTTGCATCTGAGATGCTGACATCACTGTTCTCTGCACTCAAACTGATGTTGCCACTGTAAAGGAACGTTACCTCACTCTTGTCAACACGTGTGAAAAGAGGCAAATGAACACCGACCTCACTCCTAGCAATATAGGTGTGAAAAGAGGCGGTGAGAAGTCAGCCTCACTCCTACCACATAGGTGTGAGAAGAGACTGACGAAAGCCATCCATCCTCATCCCAATGCAAATATGAATATGTATCAACCTCTGAGATATCCTCTATCCCATGGTCTAAGATGCTTTCCATCACGCCCAAGGCCTGAATTGTTCGTCTTTGATGATCCACCCCTATCCTGCTATATGCAATAAAGACACTCCTGTCAGGTGGTCTTAGCCTACCAACTCTCCATGTGCCCTGCCACTGTTTATCTCCCCCTGTGCTGCTGTCAATGATGAAGGTATCGAGAAAGGCTATCATAAATATCTGCAACCAACTGTAGGAATGGAAAGTATCATATGCTTTGGTCAATTCCAAGGACTTGACCAAAAGCTCGTCCCCTGGCACCCATGGTAAATAATCGCCTATACTCATCACTGAACACCAACCATCGAGTACAACAATAGGTATCTCAACAATCTGCGGCTCAATCACTCTCCATCCATCATCACTACTGCTGCTACTGTGAAGGTGATCTCCCAGATCTGTATACTGCTACAAGAGATAGGAATCTCCATGCTCTATGAAGTACATCTCCCTGCAATCCAGTGCGTCCTCCTGAATCCCACTGTACACCTCTGTGAACTACCACTCATCACTGTATGTCCCTGCATACTCATGTAATCTCCTTTATACTCCTGCAACCTCATGGCTCCTAGGTGTACTACTGGGTCAACCTCTATATGAAGGTCAGTCAATCCTGGAACACAAATGGAAGTGTCCTCATAATTGTCCCTAGCTATGGAATCTCGATGAGCATATGTATGACCAACTGTCTCAAAACCCCTCATGAAGAGTGGTACTTGTGACCCATGGACATCCTCCTGCGTCTCCTGATCATATCTATCCATACTCATTAGTGATCCTGGGTATTCCTCATGCTCCTCCATCAACTGGTGCTCTATTGCTAAACCACCAACATCCTCTAGCAATGTGGCTGAATGATATGTCGGATTCTCTGCTGAGATAGATGTAGTGGATCTTTGACTAGTCTCCTCAAGGACATCCTCTAATTTGTACCCTGTTTCTTGAAGGGCTATCTGTGTGCCTTCCAAGAATCTCCATGTGCTCACCAACTCAAGAGTGAGTCAGTCCACCTCAACCTCTGCTCCCTCAATGCCCTGCGATACATCTCGCCAACCTCCAATAGGTAATCCCTATCCATCGACAACTGTTGGTAGTTGTCCCTCATCATAGTCACTCTCTCCCTGAGCGTATGGAAGTCATCAATGACAACTCCCCCATATGAACTATCCTATGCCATCAAGGCACTCCAACAATAATCTTCCACTAGTGCATGTGTAGCATCAAACTGTTCCATAGCTACCGCGATCATATCCTCACTAACCTTCATTTGCATTACCAAATGGTGTGGCTCTCCATAAGAATGCTCCCCAGTATCTGCTGTGCTACTCTGGTCCTTAGTCATGTGCACCTCCTGGCAAATAATATCAGTCTACAAAGGTGACTTCTCCAGTGCCAATGCCTCATCGCACTTAGGTGTACTCACACCCAGATCATCACAACCCTCTGTACATGATGAAGACATCAACTCCTCCTCATGCATTGTCCTACTATCAGCCTGTTCATCCCATGTTCTAGTATTACAAGATGATATAGTCACATATGGCTCAAGCTTATTTGTACACTGCTCCATTACATTCATAGCAAGTCTACGCCTAGCCAAAGAAACCTCCTCTTTTTCTCTCCCCAAGGAAGCTAGTATAAGTGACACTAGCCGCTCTAGAATGTCATCACTCTCGTCCACGATACAAGTCATAATGGCTTGCACATATGTTAACACATTTTCTGGATGAGCTCCACTGACAACAAAGAGGAAAATGTGAAACATCTCAAGGATCAAGTCAATACACCCAATGTCTAGCATCAAAACACATGACTTAATCTTGGCCATCGTTTCCAGAATGGTAACCCTCTCTCCAAACTAGGGACTAGCAATATCATCCAACCCTCGGAAAGTAGTAATAATAAGTTGGAAGGTGTCTCTCAACACATCATCTTTGTATGGAGCGTTTGGTGCTGTGATTCTGGTGATCTCACTTATACATATGGCCACCCTAAGTGACACCTCTCAATTCGGGTGTCTCAACAACTTTGGCATAACTAGAGCTTCCCTTAATGGGTGTATTGCATCCAACATAACCTGTGAAGGAGACTAACCCACCTTAGACAAAATTTCTATTGCTTTCTTGAGAATTTTAAGAAGAGTCTTTTTGAAGTGAGGGAGTGACTGTAGCCTCATTCCCACCTCAAACACATGTTGTTCCAACTTGTTGCCATCCTTATACACACTTGCAAACGTGAGCTAAGTCCTGCTCGCTTAGTGTGTCCTTGGAGGCACAATGCCTAGGTTCAAAGCCCATGTTGTCACTTTGGCTTGAACCTCTTTCATCTAGGCTTAATCCTAGGGAAGCCAAGGGGGGTAGACCCTAATTTCTAGATGAGATTTACGTTTAATTTCTAGGAGTTGTTTTTAATTAGTTAAGGTTTAGGGGGAGTCTAACCTATGATGCTAAGGCAACAATGCAAGATGAAGAGTTTCTATGTCAATCAAGCCTTTCCCTAGGTCAACTAAGACTAGTGCCTAAGGTTGGGCAAGGGGTCAACTAGTGTGTAAGGGTGTTTAATTACAAGTAAGATTACAAAGTTTGTTAAGATACAATTACAACAAGGTTAGATAATCACAAATAAAGAATGCTAGATATACAAGATTACAATAAGATACAAGATTACAACAAGATATAAGATTACAAGCTGACCACGTGTGTTTAAATGTGCAGGAAGCTAAAGGCAATCAAGACGTGGGTACCATCAACACATTAAGCCTAAGCATGCCCCAATAGCACTTTATTGGGTTGCTCCTCAATGGCAATATCAACACTCTAGAACACTTAGAAGATTTGAAAGCTTTTAATCAAAGGTGTTCCACAATACTTAAGTCACTTAGTTGATTAATCACAAAGTATTACTTATAGATGAGATTGGAAGATTATACTTATAAGTGTTATAGCCTTAAGATATGCCAATTTAAACCAAAGTTATTAAATGCTTAGTGATTTAAGGGTTTTAAAGATTGCGAAGATTTTTATTACCCTAACTAAGTGTTTGACCCAAAACCTCCTCCCCCAATTACTAAATGGCTATTGGATGCTCAAGAAGTGAGGCAACGAGGCCTATCTTAGCTTCACAGGTCAACCCTAAAGAACCGAGTACTCTCAGAAAGGACGTTGCGCGCCGTGAGACTGTCCTCGGCCTAGCACCTTCCGTTGCCTTCCTCAATCCCCATTTTAGATGGAGAAGATGGTGGTTTAAGGTATCCTATTAAGTCTATTGAGTTTATATATCAATAGGTTAGGTTTTTAGGTGGATTAGATAGTGTTTTAGTGACTTTTAGTTGCATTTAAATGGTCATTTTAGGTCAAAACCGAAACTTTATGCAGCTTTAAAGATGTGTTATTAAACATGAAAATGAAGCACATTAACACATGTAAAGCATGTGAAATAGAGCTGAAATAAAGATCTATTGCATCACCATTTACTAAACCATAACATGAAAAGCTTGTAATGAAAGAATGTTAATGAACAAGGGCAAGAACAGCTTGCCAAAGAAAGAGAGAGAAAACTCAAGCTTATTACCACTTATCTTATGATTGTTTAAAGCATTAAGAGAGCAAGTTAAGTGTGAAGAATAAAGCTTAAGATTTAGATGGGCGCCTACACTATTAAGATATCCAACAATACATTAACTTAAGTGATGGAAAATGGCCTTAGGTATTAGATAGGATGAAAAAGAAAACCACTTATTAAACCATCAATGCATTAAACTATTTAGTGTTGGATTATTGCATGTGAAAATCAAATAGAACTTGAGTTAGCCTTAAGACATGCAAGATAGCTTATAACAAGTAGATTATGCCTCAAGGGCTTAAGCTAAGGACTAATGTGTGAATGAGATCTAGATCTAGAATATTTTAACCATCAAAGCATTAAGAAATCATTAACACATTATTTATCCTAGCCTTACGATTTTGGGGATGTCTCTCCCAAGGTGTAGGCAATTATTAAGATGAGGAAAGCTTGAAAGAGAAAGAAAACAATCAACAAACCACTCAATGGCATAAGGTGGAGGCAAGCCTACATTTATTGTGCCAAAGGGGTTGAGATGTAAGCAAGCTACAACAACTATTAACAAATCACTTGCTAAACCCCACGTCCTAGATTATTAAAATGATTTAAAGATGAAAAACTTGAAACTAGATCTAACCCTAAGGCCCATACGTGGGAGGTAGGCCGTACCAATTCTCCTCCCAAGCTATGAGCTACTAAAAATCAGCCAAAAGAGAAGGACAATATGCACAAGAAGCCCTAAAACTTGAAGAAGAAGGTTGAGAAATAGCTACCCACTTGAAGGAGGGCCTTGGAGTGTTGTGTGGATGATTTTGGGTAGCAAAACCCCTCCCAACCCGATAAGAACCTGCAAAAACCAACAAACTATGCTTGCTGGAAAAACCACACACAACTATACAAATGAAGAAACTTTTTTGTTTTTAGGGCAGAAATTTTTCTCATAAAAATTTCATGATAAAATGTATATTTAGGTGACCAATCAACTATGTTAAACTAGCTGAAATGTTATGTGAAATGGACAGCAAGAAAGAATGAGTAAAGGAGGAGAAAAGAAGGAGTTTGAGTGAGCTTTGAGGGATGACTCTTCCTTGAGGCAATCCCAACAAAACCCTAGAAACAAACCTGCAAAACTTGACAAAACATGAAGCATACAAGTAGATAATATGGCTGAATATGCTAACAAAATGAAATACTTGCACCCTATTAACAAACCCACATATATAGATCAACAATAATACTAGTTGTTAGATCTACCCAAGTAAAACACTTTACCTAAGATCCTAATCTATGCAACCATGATGTCAAGTTCACAATATTACCTCATGTGTAAGAAAGAAACAAGAATACTCGTTGCTCTTCCAATATCCTCCAAAGTTTCTCTTTATTACCCAAAAATGGATCTTGAAGAAATACTTGCTCCAAAATCCTAGAAAGAAAAAGAATGGATGTCAAATGGAAAGAGAGAGAGAGATGAGGTGAAAATCAAGTAGCATAACAATAGCTCAAGATATGGTGAGAGAATGAGAGAGTGAAGGGTTTTATTTATACTTGGAAGAGCAAAGTTACCCCTCTTGGATGAGTTACAAGTGTCACACATCAAAGAAAAGTCACTTTTAGGGTTTTGGTAAGTTAGGGTTTTGGCATGGATGGATGAAGTGGAAATGAGTTGGAGTGAGTTGGAAAGGCTTTGACAAGTCAAATGATGAGTTGTAGGGTCTAGGGAGGCACACCAAGGGATAGGATAAGTCTCCCATTAATTTTTTTATTATTTTTTTACTTTTTGGAGACTTTCTAGAAAGGGGACATACCACTCTAGGGAAAGTGACTTTTTTTCTTAATGGCTACGTGAGGGGTTGATGTGAGGGTTGGAATATGTTAGGAAAGGTTAGGAAAAATCTCTCTTACCTTTATCCATCTTTACTTCCACTCATTAGCTCATATTTACAAAAATTGACATTTTGACTATGTCAATACCAAGCAATTAAAATTGTTGTTTTTACTGACTGACACTCCTGGTAGACAAACACATAGCAAAATTTGTCCAACTGAGCTGAAACTTGGTACAAGGGTGTAGGGGGTGTCTTTCTATTTCTTTTTAGCACAAATACCCCTATCAAAATCCCAAGGACCTAGCTTTTACAATATTTTCTTAAAA
The DNA here is from genome assembly GCA_009831015.1 of Picea engelmannii. NCBI lineage: Eukaryota > Viridiplantae > Streptophyta > Pinopsida > Pinales > Pinaceae > Picea > Picea engelmannii. The sequence continues at coordinate 7,440 of ML871790.1, forward strand.
AAAATTAAAAATAGTTATCTAGACTCGACGGAATTTCGCAAAACTTTCTAAGATGTCATACATGATCATTTAAAATATTCCTGAACACTAGCTACCATAAGATAACCCCATTAGAACGCCATTCACCACTTTGGAGGAATTATTGCAAGTGTGAGGGAAAAACTCAAGGGAAATTAATAAGGTTGAAAAGCCCAATTAATAACCTAAGAATAAAAAGCCCTCAGTGAATGGAACCCCCCTAATGAAGAAATCTCAAGGTAACTGACCTAACTATGATCCATGCAGACCTATTACATTATTAACCCTCGCAGGGGTGCATAAATTCCGTTTACAAAAATTTGTGCTGGTGGCATAAATTGCCCAGTAGAACCATATAATCTTTGACAAATGAGTATCTGATGATGCATCTCTTCATGGCACATGGATTTGACCCCCTGGTTAAATAGGTGGTCAACACAACTGATTTGCCATCTTTCTCATGCATCTGTTGTCCATGTTGCCCTTCAAAACCTCACAGCTGCAGAGGACCATTCTCTAATACCATTGTAAGATTCCCAATGAAATCTTAGCTAGAAATCAGCTTGTTTTGTTTGTGAGATTTCTTCAAACAATTGACAACAAGGTCAATTCCTCTTCACCCAAGACTTCCTTTACTGCCCAAATCAACCCGTGGTTTCTATTATGTTTAATGTGTCATATGGAATGGTTTCTATCTCCTTATGACTCCCAATTCATTGGCTGTTAGGTATTTGCAGTGGTTGTTTAGTTTAATGCAGCTAAACTCATTGCATCATTTTGACAAACAGTTTGTGTGCACTTGTTGTAGATTGCATTTATACATATATTTCTGTTGTATTTGATGATTATGACATTATATAATTTGTCATGAATACACAGGAATGAGATAAATCAAGAATACACCAAAGTACCTCTATAATCCTTGAGCTATAGAAGAGTTACTGCCAAGGTAATTTCCAGAAATGAACACCGAGATATGATGGTTGTATGAGAATCCTAAAAATGCCCATAAGCAAAGAAAATGAACAACATTAACCCCTCCAAGATAACCCACGAGCTGGCTGTTCTGAATAACGAGTTTGTTCATACGAACTAGAGGTTCGAAGATGAGAATTAGCGCCCTTGTCTTATGCCCACAATCAAGAAACTCACCCTGGTTCTGGAAGTCGCTCAACCACACTACCTGGTTCAGTTTTCCCATAGAACTCAGCCACATAAAATAGATAAATCGCTTCCAGTATAAGTTCTTTCCATAGCAGAGAGGAAATAAAGTATTCAGCCAACAAAGAACTTGTTCTCAGCATGCAAATCGCACATCAGCAAGTGAGGCACTTCTACTCACATAAACTCGGCCCACAATGAGGGATTTTGACCCCCTCTTACAGTGATTTTGACCCCCAAACAACAATAATATCAGTCCACATAGGAATACACTTGTCTCATACCCAAATATGCGCCCAACAGTCAAGGAATGCACCCAGAATAATGAGATTCGACCCCAATAAGGATTTCTTAACCTTCTTCAAGAAAGTTGCCCTCTATAAACCCCAAACTCAGCTGCTACCTCCAAAAACACAGTTACCCATGAAGAAAACTCATCTATTGAATGTAAATCTGCTAACAATGAAGCATGATGAAGAAATCATAGTGATCTCTTCCCACAAAATGACTAGCTATGGTGTATCGTTGCAACACCGAAACCAAATTTTAGGGTTTGTCACCAAAACCCTCAAAACCCCAAGCTCTAAGAGCTCTCCAAGCCAAGAGGTTGAATACAAAATAATCAATCAACATGATGAGAGAATAGAGGCCCCTATCTCTCCTTTATACCCCCCTATTCACCTTTTCTCTCTGTTATTCCCACTTTTCAGGGATAACTAGGAGATCATGTCTCGAGGACCACAGGTCCTAGACATGGAGTATCGAGAGCAGGATTGGCCCAAGCATGGCCCTGGAGGGCCCACCTTTTCTTCTTCCATCGTCTTTATCCTGACAGCATCATCATCATCCTGTTGCCGTCCTAATGCACACTTGCTAACGTGAGCTAAGTCCAACTCACTTAGTGTGCCCTCGGAGACACAATGTCTAAGTTCCAAGTCCACACTGTCACCTTGACTGGAACTTCTTTCGTCTAGGCTTACTCCTAGGGAAGCCAAGGGGGGTAGTCCCTAGTTGCTAAGTTAATTTTAAGATTAAGGTTCTAGGAGTTAGTTTCAATTCGTTATAGGCCAAAGGGGGGAAAACTAGCCTAAGATGATCAAGCAACAATGCAAGTGCAAGTCTAATCTATCATGAGAGTCAGCCCTTTTCCTAAGTCAACTAAGGCTAGTGCCTATGTTGGGCAATGGGGCCGACTAAGGTTTGAGGGTGGTTCAATTACAACAGTTTTACAATTGATACAAGTTATAAACTACCCCAAACCACAAGATACAACTATACAAAGAAAGTCTAAGTGTTACAAAGTTTACAAGATTTACAAATCAGATACAGAAATACATAATCTAGATACAAGATATACCAATCAGATACAAGATATACAAATGTAACAAGATGTACAAGAGATGACAAGATAGAAGCAATTTACACCATAAGCCAAGCATGCCCCAAATGGCACTTACTCCATTTGGACTGCCTTCACTGGAAACCAATCACAAAAGCACTTAAGGATCAAATGAAGTGTTGCCTCCCCAAGTGGGATACTCAATCACTTACTTGATCCACACCACAATAAGCAACTAGACAAGATATTCAACAAGTAAATTAACTGCTCATGTAAAACAGAAGGGACACAAACATATAGTTGCAATAGAGATAGATAGACAATGAGATATTCCACAAGTATGTTTGCCTATGCATACATCTAAATCCCCCCAAACATACACATGTGATCTATGCAACTAAGTGTTGTAATTGTTTAAAGATTTTATAGATTTTAATTACCCTTCCCCCTAACTAGGTGTGTGTCTCAAACTTCCTCCTCCCTTGGCCAAATGACTGCCCGGTGCTCAAGATAGTAGGGCTACGAGTCCCTACCCTAGCTTCCAAGGTCAGCCCGCACAGTAAGAGGTAGTCCAGTCACGGGATCTCCCCAACGAAACCACGAGACAGTCCCCTGCCACTACCGCCTGGACTGTCCCTCAAACCCGTTTTAGATGGTGGAGGCAGATGATTGAGGCCCCTAAAATGTTGCTAAAAGTTATTAGGACCCGTGGGTGGGTCTTTAAGTGTGTTGGGTTGCTTTTAGAAGAGTTTTAGGACCTTAAAAATTGAGTTTTTAGCGTATGGCCGTGAGCAAAAAGTGTGTAAAACGAATGCTTGCAGTGTGTCAATTAACCATCAATAATATATCAGCACGTAAAGTAAATGTAGCACAATGTTATACCATTAACCATGAACCATATGAAGAGAAAGTTGCAAGAAATTAGACCATCTAACCATGAAACATTCACATGTAAACAGAAAGCAGAGATAGAGCGTGGGCACTTGCAAGTGTAAACAGTGAATGTATACGTCTTAAACCATCAAGTAAAGTGAATTGAGCGAATAGATACTTAGCATATGAAGCACAAAACCATTAGCATGAGATAAATATGCAAGACGTGGCTCAAGGTAAAGCTAAGACGTGAAGAGCTTGAACCATAAACATAAGACGTGAGCACCAAGGAAAGCGAATGCTAAACCATGAACTAGGCCATGAGCATTTAAGTCATGAACATGAGAAGTGAGACGTGCTTGCAATAAGTTTAGGACGAAGTGCTTAAAACATGAAAGAGGCCGTGAGCTTAACATCCATCACATGCATATATCATTTCGTCATCATAAGCAAAAGATGTGTAACACGTGTATGAAGTAAACTAGGACGTGGCTACTTTAACTATGAACAAGCCGTGAGCATAAAAAGTGTGTAACATATGAAGTATTTAACTCATAAGCGTGAGCTTAATGTGCAAGACGTGCCTCAAAGTGCAAAATGTAAGTGTAAAGTGCTTAAATCAAGAAGGAAAACGTGAGCTCTAGAAGATATTCAACCTTAATCACACCATTCCTTCATCACCTTAACCATTGATTGCAAAAAAGGAGTAAGACGTGAGCTAAAGTGATAGCCAAAAATAGATTTAAGCACTAACCATCCATTCACATGTGTAAGTTAAACTGAGTAAGAGAGATATACCAAAGCGAATGGAAAACTTAGACTATTCTAACATCACATGCACATAAGATTTTGAAATAGCAAAGTGAAAGAGATGAGCTATAGCATTTGAAATTGCATCTAAGTCACTAAACTATTCACCATTAGAGCATGAGCATATGAACATGAAATACTTAAAGGAAATAAAACTTGCAAATGATGACTACCAAAGATATTCTAAGCCAGATAGCATAGTAAATCATCACAGGTTAATTTCCTCTTAAGCCAAGGCGATTTTGGGGATGACTCCCCCAAGGTGCCGGCAAATAAACAATAGAAACAAGTTAGAGATTGATTTTCCTTAAGCCCATGGCGATTTTGGGGATGACTCCCCCAAGGTGCCGGCAAATAAACAATAGAAACAAGTTAGAGATTGATTTTCCTTAAGCCCAGGGCGATTTTGGGGATGACTCCCCCAAGGTGCCGGCAAATATGAAAGAGAAAACTGAATCAAAATTTATTTTCCTTTAGGCCGAAGTGATTTTGGGGATGACTCCCCCAAGGTGTCGGCACATTAGATTAATATCCCTAAGATATAACTGCACAGAAAAGCAGGGCATTCAACCTTCGTTCTCTAGCGCCGGAGAGCCGGGGAGAGAGAATGTCAAGTAGGCTCCTGGCCGACTGCTCAGGCAGAAACTATCTTAGCAATATTAACCAAAAAAATAAAAAATTTATTGAATAACTTAGAAGTGAAACAACAAATTAAGCCAAGACGATTTTGGGGGGTTGGCTAGGCCAAGCACACTCCCAAGGTGTCGGCAATAAGTTAGTATGTTACAAATATACAAGAAAATGAATGAAATAGTACAAAATATACAAATTTACACTAGGGGGAGTTGGAAAATCTTTACCCAAATGAAGATACTCTTTGGTGAAGGCTTATGGACGAATTTGGGCAGAGTTTCCCCTTGTTGCTGGTAAGTTTCTGCAAAAACCAACAAGCAAAAAGCTTGCTGGAAATGCTGAAAAACACCACAAAAGTTAGAGGAAATTTTCTGCTTTAACACAGAAAATTTCCACACAAAAATCTGCAAGAAAAATGTATAATATTGACCTATCTAAGAGTGTTAGTATGCTGAAATAAAACTGAAAATGTATGCATAAAGAAAATGGACAATAAGAAAGAGCTGGGAGTTTATGAGAGAGTCAAGGGTAGGCTCCATCCGGATGTTATCCCAATGATCCTCTTGAAATGACCTGCAAAACTTCAAGAAAATGGTGAAGCAAGGAAATAAATAGTTATCTTGAATAAAACCTAGAACGAAATACTTACGAATCTTAAGTTACTCAAGATGAACATAAACTAACAAGTGATACTCTTCAATTAGTTTACCCAAGCAAAATACTTTGGACTCAAGATCTATTTACTACAACACCACAAACTAAAACCATGAAAGTCACCTCATGTGGAGAAGAAACAAGAATACTCTTCAATCTCTTCTGAAATCCTCCAAAGCTTTTCTCTATTATTCCAAAATGTGAGAGTATTGGAGTTGTACCTTCTCCAAAATCCTCAAGAGCAATGAGTGGATGGCTTGGTGGAAAGAGCAAGAGGTGGAATGAAATTTCAGCAGCATAACAGTAGCTCAAAGAAAGATGAAGAAATGAGGAGGGGAGGGGTCTTATTTATACCCAAAAAGGCAAAGTGAGGGGCCTTGGATGAATGCCAAGTGTTGGCAATCAAGAAAGAGAGGAACTCTCTAGAAGGGGGGTGCCCTATCTAGGGTTTTCGCATAGGATTAGTGATGTGGCAAGGGCGTGGGGCCTAGAGGAGTGAGAAGATAGGCTAGGGGGGGCGCACCATGCATTAGAGGAGGGCCCACGTTGATATTTGGAAGTATTACTAAGGTTTTGAGTGAGGGGGGCGTGAGGTATAGAGGAGGGGCGCCCCACATGAAATGAGTTAGCACGTGGGGTCCATTAAGGTGTGATGTGGAGCCTTAGGAAGGGCACACCTCTCATAAGAGGGGCCCACACAAAGTTTTCAAGCAAACTATTAAGGTTTGAGTGAAGCTTATTAGAGTTTGGGTTAAGGGGGGTCGTTTTTCCCCTTAGGGCAAGGGAAAAAAGGGTGTAAATGAAAGTTAAGTGGGTAGATTAAGGTTTGAAGTGGTTAGGATGGGTTTGGGTAGGTTAGGGGGGTCTAACTTGCTCACTGCCACCTTACCACTAACTCACTAACTCAAAATTACAATAATTTTGACATTTGACTAATGTCATCTTAGCAATTAAAATTGTTGTTTTGACTGACTCTGACTCTAAGTGGACTTAGACATAGCAAAACTCGTCCGACTGAGCTGAAACTTGGTCTATGGGTGTAGGGGGTGCAATTCCATTTCTTTTGAGCACAAATACCCCTATCAAAAATCCCAAGACCGAGTTTTTACAATGTTTGCTCAAAAAATAATTAATTAATTAAATTATTAACAATTTAATTAATAAAAAAAAACCTATCTAGACTCGACGAAATTCCGCGAAACTTTCTACAATGTCTGGCATGGTCATTTACATCAATCCTAAGCAAAGGTTACCGAAGGACGAGACCATTAAGACGTCGTTCACCACTTTGGAGGAAATTATTGCATGTGTGGAGGGAAAAACTCAAGGGAAGTCAACTAGGCCCGGGAGCCCGGCTAACAACCTGAGGATAAAAAACCCTCGGTGAAAGGAACTCCCTTAATGGAAACATCCCAAGGTACCTGACCTAACTGTGATCCATGCAGACTTATTACATTATTAACCCACACAGGGGTGCGGAAATTTCGTTTACAAAAATTTTGTGCTGGAACATCAGACACCAAGTAGAACCAATACTGTCTTCAACATATATGAATACTTCATGGTACATGAGTTGACCCCTAGCTGAATAGGCGGTCAACACATCCATCACCATCGGTTTGATCTTGTATCAAAAGAGGTTCTTGCTTCATGAGGTAAATAGTCCAGGTATCATGGTATGTGTCGCATTTGATCGTTAAAACCTTTAAATGTATGCATCTAATTCCTTTTATTTCTAACAACTGCTTGGATCTTACATCTGCCCACTTGACCATGTTTGGGGGGGGATTGACAGGGTGCCTTAGCAAGCCTGTATCTGTAGGTTTTGGTTTGTCACTGGGAGGATTTCTAAAAAGCCATTGTCTGCTCCCCTCATAGCACCACCTCTTCATCTTACTTCCCACTCACTTATCCCATTACCCTTTGTCTGGGCATTGGGTTGACCTATTTTCAGGACTGCACCTTACCTCGTGGGAAGAAGGGGCTAAAGGCCCAGAAGGTAAAAGCAAGTTGGTAAAAGATAAAAGCCTAAGAATAAAACCTCGAGATGCTTCACCCAGGGATCC
>WSFP011450629.1:0-19758 GCA_009831015.1 Picea engelmannii
ATGTTCTCCTCTTATTTTTTGTTCCTGGAAACCATGCGTTTTGTGCATTTTTTCCAGGTTGTTCCCTTCCAATTACATATGCCAACTTCCATGTTCTGTATATCGTGCCATAGTTGTTTCCAAAATAGCAATGCAAAGGGGTTTAGAAAACAAATCCAGACTTGTCACAAGGGGGCAAGCATCTGCCAGGGTCTTATGATAAGGAATAATTTTATTCTCTGAATCAAAAACTTCGTCCACCTGTTGCTTTTGTCCTGTCCTTTCTGTCTTGCAGAGCATCTTCTGTCTCTTAAAAGCTTGTAGGATGCACGCTAGGAATAAGTTAAAAAATGATATACCTTGAATACTCGGTCTTTGTGCTCAACAAATTTATAGTGTTATTTATTTGCGTTGTCTCTTCTGTTTGGTTCATTGTTCACTATATGTTTGTTTGCTTGTCATATGTTGTGACGACTAGGGGGGATTGACAAGAAGAAGGTTGAAGGATACATAGTGGAATTGGTACCTAGTTCCACGCTTGTAGTTTTCTATTTGTCTTTTTTTTTGTTTTTTGTTTTTTTTTTTGTTTTCTTTCTTTTCATATAAACTGAATATAGCTAAGAAACAACTTGAAAATCACAGTTTAAGAGATGAAACAAGTAATAGATGTTGAGTCCTATGAAATAGATACAGACTCCATTGTACATGACAACATCAACGAGGTATTGCATAGCAAAGGGCTTTTTAGATTGGATGCATTCTCGTATACTGTAGGAGATTGCCTTTTCGATGCATTTAAGGTTCTATTTCATTTCCGTTATTCCTCGACTGACCTGCGCAATGGATTGATAGATTATTTCTTGGGTTGTTTAAAAAATGGCGATGCCGAGGCATTGGAGTCATATGAATACGAATTGGCATTTGATTTTCTTTGGCAGTTGCATGGAATACATGATGTCACTACGTATTTTTCAAAGATGCGGTTGTCTGCATCTGCAATTATGTCTGCACATGAGAGGGGACTTTGGGGAGATATATTTTGTATACGGTGGTTGTCCAAGTGGCTCAATATATCAATTGGAATATGTTCATTGACAAGAAAAACAAGATATCTACTATTCAACAAAACTACATCTAGTGATCCATATTGCATCTTGTTCCATGATGCCAATCCTGTCAGTGGTCATTATGAACCACTGTCGTATAGAAAATTATTCATATGCAATCTTGGAGGATCTCATATTTACTTGTCCCTCATTTGCAAAGACCTTGAATCGCAATGGAAATAGATTATGCATCGTATACACTGCCATGGCTTGCAAATAACAACAATTGTTGCATCTAGTTGTGGAGATAATTTGTTCAATGCAATTTGCTATTTGGTAGAAACAGAGTTCGATGTGAATTCGTTGCGGCTTTACACTATGTGATCCTTTTGCAATGCAATTATAGGCGGCAACCAACAGGATTTTAGATGCTTGCATCAACACCTTTTGCCATATCTCCTAGAAAATATGTCAGCAATTGGAAGTTGGCAAGAATACCTTGTAAACATGGCACTGCCATATGAAAAAGGAAATGTAGAGGGTGGCAGATTATGTTTACAATGGCTATCTATCATATTCAAAGTAAATATCTAGGTCTAGTCGGCCCTGACAGATGACATTATCCATTCCTGGTCTATTGATTCAAACTACGATCGAACAATTGACATCATCTCGTTGAAAACATATACGACACATATCCATTATCAACCTTTGATGGGAAATACCACTGGTTTAGGGTCCACTGTCCATGCCACCCAAACCACATTGAATCTGCATACGTGTAGCATTCTATTTAATGAGAATGAAACTCATCCCAATTGTGATGAGGCCATACGGGGCTTAAACAAAAAACGTAAACTAACACAACTTGAAAAAGGTCATACGTGAAACTCGTCCCAATTGTGATGAGGCCATACAGGGCTTAAATAAAAAACGCAAACTAACTTATCACAACTTGAAAAAGGTCATACATGAGAGAAAAAAATACACTGGTAGTATATGAAATACTGTCGGTTCAGGGTCCAGTGTCAATGCCAGCCAAACCACATTGAATCTGCATAAGCGTCGCATGTTATTTAATCAGAATGAAACTCATCACAGTTGCCATGAGGTCATCCTGGCCTTGAACAAGAAACGTAGACTAAGTTATCACAACTTGAAAAAGGTCATACGTGAGAGAAAAAAATACATTACTACGCTTCATTCTAGAGAGAAATTGGCATATCATAACCTAAAAAAAATTGTTCGTGCACAACACAACAGAAACAGGTACGATCACATATCCCACAATGGTCATGGCATTGTACGAGAGGAAAAAATCACATTTCGTGGGCTAGAACCAACACCATGCACTACTACCAATGAAAACTAGCAAACACTTTCTACGCATACTCCCCTACGAAAGAAAGATGCAAGACATACCTATATGAAACAAATCAAAGACACTCCTTCCATTGCATGTGCAATTTGCGATCAATTGAATTTCGCAAAAAACACTAAGACTTTCACCCTCGATTTGAAAGCCGAATACCTCCACTTGACACTAAATGATAAAACATTTTCCAGTGGCAAAATTTGTCTTCCATGCAAATGGTCGCTTGAAAATGGAAAACTGCCACAGTTTGCAACGCCTGACCAAATAAGATGTAATACACCACTACCAAATGTAAGTGCACTTACAAAACTTGAAGAGAGACTTGTGTCTCTGCAAATTGCATTTGCACAAATAAGACCCTGGGGCTATAAACGACCCCAAATGAGCTTAACAAGATCAATTATTAATGTGCCTGTCCAACTAGACGTTGCGCAAAAAGCCTTGCCACAATTCATTAGTGATACAATGACAATTAATGTGGCTCTCAAAAGATGCTTGCAATATAAAAATGCATATCAAATAGGTAAAGTGTGTGTGCATGTTGTCATGAAAGCATTAAAAGAATTATGTTCCAGGGCCCTGTACAAAGCACATAAATTTGTATAAATGAGAACTGGAACAGTGTTCTTGGAGAAGGGGATGACAACTCTGCATATACTCTCGAAACTACTAGTGAATTTGATACAAGCGATGAATCGAAGAATGAAGCACCTACTAAGACATTGGTACATGGATTCACTGATTCACAACGCATTCGTGACTTGCAAGACAAGATTGTCGAAATTGCACATGCTGAGGGGCAACGTCCATTTGGAATATTCAAGAAAAAATTTGCTGAGGAAATGAACTTTCGAACACTATTCTATGGAGATCCACGTCCCAGTGACATTATGGAATGATTCAGTTACCATAAAATAGTTCGATGGGAGCTGCTACATTCAAGCGGTGACTTCTCCTGTCACATAACAAATTTGTTTTTCAAAACAATGCGCATAATAATAGAGCAAGTGTTGTCTTGCATGTGGGTGCGAATAAGAAAAGGCCAGTTACAAGGAAGAAATTTGTTGGCCAAAGATGTCAAGTACAAAGTAAACCTAGAAAAAATCTTGAAATCTGATATTGGATACATAGATTTCAAAATCATTTGCATCTCTCTTGACTATTTGCAACAAAACAAGAAAACTATTTTTGCAATGATCTGACAATTGAGAACGCCAACATTTTTCATCACATTTACAAGCGCAGAGCATTGTTGGGATCCATTGGTGGCTATGGTATATGACTTGCATAGGAACGGGAAACGTAAAAAACAAACCGATACACTGGAAAATAATGACATTGACTACCTCATAAGAAAAGACCCAGTGACATGTACTCGCTACTATAGACATAGAGTAAATGCTTTCAAACAATTGATATGCCATGATGAAACGTTTTTCGAAAAAATATCGGACTATTTTTTTGTGACTGAATTCCAGAATAGGGGGAATGAGCATGACCACACACTGTTGTGGATAGAGGGTGCACCGATCTATGGAGCTGACAACAATTCACAGATCGAGCAATTTGTGGACAAATACATAACATGTAACACATATCATTTGGATCCATAACTTACCAAAGTTCATAGACATTATCATACAAAAAGTTGTAAAAAACGAAAAAAACTCACATTGCAGATACAACTTCCCTGTGCTGCCAATGAGAACAACAAGAATCATAGAGCCACTTAGTTTAGAGGACAATGTTATCGTTGAGAAATCTAAATCCTTGTTTGCATTTCTAGAACAACGAGACTTTGATGAGTTAATGAGATTCAATGACTTCTTGACAAAGCTAAATCTAACAGAAGATGAGTACATCCAAGCCATATATTGTACGCTTAAACAACCAACAATTTTCCTTAAATGAAAACTTTCCCATATCCAGAACAACAATTTCTCCAAGGACATGCCAGTTATGTGGAATGCAAATACAGATGCGCGGTACACCCTCAATGCATATGCCGCAACATCGTACTGTACTTCGTATATGACAGAGGTTGACAAATCTATGACAAGTGCATTCAGAAGAATACGCAAAGAACATGAAAGAATTCATATTGATGCTATACAAATGATACATACGCTTGGTAATACATTACTTAATATTCAACAAATGGTTGCTCAACAAGCAGTCCACATTGCACTTTCCCTACCCTCAATTGTAGTTCAAGAAAATGTGTCTTCATAAACACATCTCCACTTGAGAAACGCACATTTGTGATTAAACCACCGTCTTTGCTAGAACAAGAGCCTAACAATTCAGAGGACATTTTATGTCGCTCTATTATTGATTATCACCTTCAACGTCCATCTCCTATTAAGCATATCTTCTTAGAAGAATTTGTATCGCATTACAAAAAAAATGGTGCACCCATATCAAAAAGAAAAAAACCCTTTGTGATACGGTTTGTCAAATACAAAAAACATACTGACAAAGAAAACTATTGTACATAAAAACTATTGTTATACGTTCCATTTGATGAAAATGAAAACACATTAAAACATAACTTCCCTACATGGGAAGTTGTGTATGTTGCCTCTAAGACTATAGTGCAAATGAATGAATCTGGATTTACTTACAATGTTAATCCAACATGGGGTGATCTAGAAAGTGTAGTTAATGAACTAGAAAACCCTGAGAATCTTGATGAGACATTCACAAACCGAAAAACAACCAGAACTCCCTGCGAGTCCTATGACTTGCAAGTAGATTTGCCTCGTCCTCAAGCAGGCAACATTGAAAAACGTATCAATCTTGGTTTTCAAGTCACAAAACATCCTTTCCGTATTGAAAATAATGAATACCACAGAATCAGACGTCTGTTGAATCAATAACAACAAACAATTCTAAAGGACATTGTGCTTAAAAAATGCTTGAGCATGCACACTCATGTGCACTTGTTCCTTACATGCGGAGTAGGAACAGGAAAGACATTCACAGTGAAAGCACTATTCCAAATGCTTATACGAATCTATGATTCAAACAATTTCTCTCATCCTATGAAACCAAAGGGCCTAATAGTTGCATACACAGGAAAAGTTGCATATAATGTAGGTGAAACAACAATCCACTCTGCATTTTTTATGCCTTTTAACAAGTCACAGTTTCTTCCACTCAGCAAGGAAATATTAGATACCTTGTCTAAGATTTATGATGAACTGCAACTTGTCTTTATAGATGAGGCATCTTTGATTGGAAGTCGCTTTTTGTATTTCATTGACAACCGACTAAGAAGCATAAAACATGTGCACACGAAATACTTTGGAAACATTGACATGATATTCTGTGGGGATCTTTGCCAGGCACAACCCATCCAAGATTCTTTGATATTTGAACAACCTACGGTCAACATGCAAACAATGACGCATGACTTCTGGAGAGGCAATATTAAATGCTTTGAATTGCATACTACAATGCGCCAGACATATGAAACATTTATTGCAATTCTGAATAGAATGCAGACAAACAACCAAACACATGATGACTTAACATATATCAACTCGAGGTGCATGCAACCTGCACCAACAAACCCAACCTTCCCTTACTTGTTCTACATGAATAGGGATGTTGCAATGCATAACATGTACATGATATCGCTCATGCCTGGTGATGATATCATCATCAATTCAATTGACCTCAAAGAAGACAACCATGGAAATGTGCCACGTCATGAACATACAACCACTTTACCTTTGCAACTTGTCCTGAAATTAGACATGTTGGTTGAAATATATGCCTACAACTATGATTCACAGGATGGTTTGGTCAATGGTGCAGATGGAATACTCAAAGGCTATACCAAAACAAAAAAACTTGATGTCATCTGGATTAAGTTCCATGAACCACATATAGGCCACCGACAAGCAAACAAGTTGGCTTATCTATATAATTCAAGCGATTGGACACCTATCTTGCGAATATCAAAACCATTATCGACATCAATAAAGACAAGTCGACTGAAGATTTGAAAACAATTTCCAATTAAACTTGCATGTGCACGTACAGTCCACAGATCGCAAGGACTGACACTTGATAGTGTTGCATTTCAGCTTGTTGGAATTCGAATACATGGACTTGTATACACAACACTGTCCCATGTCAGAAGTATAGACTCCTTGTATTTACTAAGTCCTCTTACAAAAGATAACTTCAAAGTTAAACAGAAAGTTGATATTGAAATGCAACGCCTCGGGACTACCGCAAAGTGTCATCTGCAGTATGATTACCAATTCATACAAACAAACTCATATGTATCAATCATCTCGCTTAACACGTGCACTTTACATGCACACATGGATGATATAGTGAATGACTATGACACAATGCAATCCGATGTTATGTGCTTACATGAAACATACACGACATTATGCATGCAAAACAAGCAATTTCCAAATCACAATTGCATATCAAGTTACATTACACACGGGGTGATGATATTAGTGAAACAACATGTAACAATTTTGGAGCATATACATTTCGAAGAAAACAATGTTGAGATGGTGATTGCAAAAGTATTTTTCCACGAATCAGAAATTGCAATACAGAATCTGTATGCTGCTCCCCATGCAACATTCTCCAACATACTAAATATTCTTTTCAATGCATTAGACCATTTGCATATGAATGAAACCATTGTCATTGTAGGAGACTTCAATATTGACATGCTACAAAATACAAAAGAATTGGAAAACTACATAGGCAAATACAGTCTCTGCTTTCTTTTGAACAACACAAACCATGTACAAAACGTACTTATTGACCATGTATGGTCGAGTGTGCCCATTTCTCAATACATCGTCTTTATCTTAGACACATGCTGGTCTGATTACGATACAATTGGTATTGCACTTGAATTATGAGTTATACATCAAACATATTGCAAAATCACATTTTTCTGAGTCAAAGCATATCTGTCTAGCTTGTTGCGGAAAACCAAATTATCCAACTTCTTAGTTTTCCCTGGTTTGTACACACACTGGTCTGATCACCATACAATTAGTATTGCACTTGAATTATGAAATATACATCAAACATATTACAAAATCATATTTCTATGTTTCAAAGCTTATCTGTCTATCTTGTTGCAAAAAATCAAGATATCCAACTTCTTTGTTTTCCCTGCTTTGTAATTGATTTTGGGCACAGTTTTTTTACAATTTTTTTTATATATACACAAACATGGATGAACAAAAAAAAACAAAAAACGGTACATTCTTATAACACTATCTGTTACTCTATTCCTTTTATTCTATTTTATTTACTCTATGTACATATTCCTTCTTTTTTATTTACATGTCAACTTATGTTCATGTCTATTTTGTTTTGTACTTTTTTTCATAGAAACAAACAAGAAAACTGGACACGGCAAAGAACTCTTAACCAGAAATGTAGAACAATCAATGCAAAGGTGCGTATTTCTACCCATGTTCCATATCCAATAGTTTTTCATTTACTCTGTCTATATTTGTTGCACTCGTTTACAACTCTGTTTTTTTTCTCCTTGGATACTCCATATCTTCCTGTACATTAACATGTCTTCATGTCAATTCTATTTTATGTGTTGCTATCTTGAAATAAATAAATTTGTACTCCATCAATTTTTTCATGTGTTCCTACGTAGCAACTTGCTTTCATGTCCATTGTATTCTCTGTATTGCTACATTGAAACAAGAACACAATAATTGGGCACAAGGATGGAGCCTTATGTGCCACATCTGAAAAAGTTGGAGTGCAATGTGCCTCGACAAATACAATGAGTGTGTCTGAGACTAGGAGGTATGATTACAAAAAACTATGATCTGCATACGTTGTCCAATTTGTCCAGCTATATGTTTTTCCCATAGTTGATGTGTTTCTATCGCTTGATAATTATCACACTAAGTGTTGTTCTATGAGGCATACATTTCTTTCCTCCCTTTCTTTTTCCTCTTCTATACTTATCTGTTATCCCTTTTCTTCATCCCCTCTATTATCCATTTGGTTCTATACTTAGTCCTATGTCTATGCTTGCGGGTTCCCGGGATGGCAGAGTGACAGATTCCATGTCCATCTATATCTTTACATCACGAGTCCGACCAACCACCATTCGTTTTCATACTTGGTGAATTTTATGGCCACGGGTTCCTGCATAGGCACCATCAAACTCTCATGCCTCGTGTTCGCGGTATACATCTTGCACTCGAAACTTCGGTGATCTACAATTCGACCCCAGACTCGAACCCCAGGCCTCAGTCTACCTACGATGACTCCGTCTAAATGCTTCCATATAAATGTGCCAAGTCATGTATTTTGTCTATTGCTTGTTGAGATAGATATAATAAGAGGTATGGTTAAAAAAAACTCTGATCTGCATACGTTGTCCAATTTGTCCAGCTATATGTTTTTCCCATAGTTGATGTGTTTCTATCGCTTGATAATTATCACACTAAGTGTTGTTTTGTGAGGTATACAATTCTTTGCTCCCTTTCTTTTTCCTCTTCTATACTTATCTGTTCTCCCTTTTCTTCTTCCCCTCTATTATCCATTTCTGGTTCTATACTTAGTTCCATGTCTATGCTCGTGGGTTCTCGGGATGGCGGAGTGACAGATTCCATGTCCATCTACTTGGGAAATTGTATGGTCGCAAGTTCCTGCGTAGGCGCCATCAAACTCTCATGCCCCATGTTCACAATATACATCTTGCACCTGAAACTTCGGTGATATACAATTCGACCTCGGACTCGAACCCCCAGGCCTCAGTCTACCTACAATGAATCCGTCTGAATGCTTGCATATAAATGTGCCAAGTCATATATTTTGTCTATTTCTTGTTGAGATAGATATAAACAACATCTCTTTTATCTTGAACTAGGGTATGCTGAGCTCCAGCTATATTCCATGGCTGAAAATAATTTTCCCATAGTTGATGTGTTTCTATAGCTTGATAATTATCAGAATAAGTGTTCTTATGTGACGAATACAGTTCTTTGCTCCCTTTATTTTTCCTATTCTATACTTACCCATTCTTCCCTTTTCTTCTTTCCCTGTATTATTCATTTCTGGTTCTATGCTTAGTCCCATATTTATGCTCACGGGTTCTCGGGGTGGCGGATTGAGAAATTCTACATCCATCTATATCTTCACATAACGCGTCCGACCGACTGCAGTTCGTTTCCACACTTATCCAATTTTATGGCCGCGGGTTCCCCCCAATGCATTATGGAACTCCCATGCCCTGTGTTCCGATATACATCTTGCACCCAAAACTCCGATTATCTACAATTCAACCTCGGACTCCTCGAACTCGCAAGCCTCACTCTGCCTATGATAACTCTGTCTGACCGCCCCACCTTTCCATACTTAAGACCAAGTGTTGTTCTGTGACGCATAAAGTTCTTTAATCCTTTTGTTTTTCTATTCTATACTTGCCGTTTTTTCCCTTTTCTTCTTCCCCTCTATTATCCCTTTTTGCTTCTATACATAGTTGCATGTCGATGCTCGTGGGTTCCCGGGGTTGCGGACTCATAAATTCTATATCCATCTATATCTTCACATCATGAGTTCGACTAACTGTTGTTCGTTTCCATACTTAGCCAATTTTATGTACGTCGGTTCCCAGTTAGGCCCTATGGATCTCTCATGCCCCATAGTCGATGTGTTTCTATCCCTTGAAAATTATCAGACAAAGTATTCTTTTGTCAAGCATAAAGTTCTTTGCTCCCTTTATTTTTTTCCTCTTCTATACTTAGTCGCATTTCTATGATAGTGGGTTTCCAGGTGGCAGACTCACAAATTGTATATCCATCTATATCTTGACATCAGGAGTCCGACTGTCCGCTTTCGTTTCCTTAGCCAATTTTATGGCCATGGGTTCCCGGATAGGCGTTATCGAACTCTCATGCCCCGTGTTTAGAGTATACATCTTGCATCCAAAACTTGGGTGATCTACAATTCAACCACAGACTCCCAGGTTCAAAAAAGTACCAAAGCATTTTTCACTCCCCTCCATCCCCGCCACCTTTGCCCCTTCCCAATGCACATTAATTATGATTTTACTAGTGTCAACTCACCACAAATGTCGAAAATATTGGCATTAATAAGAAAAAAGATCGAGGACATCTCCCATTACAATGCATTAATGGGAGAATATTATGGAATCTGATTAGTTTCTTTCTGTCAATCTTGAATTCGCAAAAAAATGTTGGTTATTTTAATTTTTTTAAGGCATCATCGTAGCAAGAATGCAATATTGTGTTGGCCCACTGTCATCTACAAAGGTGTTGACATGATGCCCCTCTTTAGTATTGTGCATATATTACAGGTTGACATATTTGAGAGTATGCTTGCATATGGAAATGTTGCTCCACCCTTCCAATTTGAACATAGTTTGCATTTGGGCCACAAAGAACACTAATAAAATAAAATAATATGAAAATTGTTTTAGTAAATATAAACAAATTATCTTCTAACTTGAACTTGATTTTGTCAATATCCAGGTATATTACATAGTTGGCAATGTTTTCCCCGACTTTCCATACTTTCTCGATTTCCTTGCCATCTTCGCACACTTTCCCAATGCAAATTGATTACGCTTTTATTAGCTTTGAAAAGATTGACATTAAAAGGCGAAAAGGTCGAGGACATCTCCCATTAAAACACATTGAACCAAGATTTACCGGAGATTGTATTATGATGTTGCAACATCCATTTTAAATACAACGAGGAGCAAAGGAATGTTCTCATCACCTTATGGCTGCAACTCGACAACATTTTTGTGGAGATACCCTAAATATTTTCAGGCGCAAGGACCAGAGTTTTTGGTGGTCCATAGCTTATGACTACTAATCGTCCTCTTCTGCCCAGAAGAAAGTTATCTCGACATCTGAAATTGCAGCGACAGATTGTGTCCCCGATTTTTTTTACTTTAAGGACTTGGTCACGTGCTGCGCCGAGAACTATATTATGAACCAACAGATTATCCAGATGGGCCACCATTCCCACGTCTCCCTATCGCCTCAAGTATTTCGAAATATGTTAACACTTCCCGACCCAATGCCTACTTTCAAGGGAGAGAATTGCAGACAGTTCTTAAATAAGCATTGTAATGAATTGGACCTCTTGTCGAAGTTCTTACAGGACCCAACACCCGCTCCTAGGACATGGCCATATTACAAGTAAGTGCATTTAAAAACCTTTTTCAGCAAATTGCATGGCTTTTCACGAGGATAACGAGACAAGAAAGTGCAACCAACATCTCTCGGATGATTCTGTATATTTTGTATTTTACGGTCAAGGACCAAGCCATTTTCCATTGCGGCAAGTTGATTTCCATTGAAATCTCTTCCCAGTTATTGCAATACAAAAGGCAAAATAAATTCTTTATGTCATCTTATTTAATTTTCGTCGTGGCGAATTGCTATCCATTTCCTGGAATATTTATCCATAAGAAGTTGAAATTTGAATTTGACCCAGTAACATTCTCGTGCCAGATATTATGGAGACACTACGCTTGCCAACATTTTTATAAAGTCTTTAATGATTTTGTTTCAATTTTTAAAGCATTGATATTTGGAAAGTATTTTCCCCAGTTGTCTGGCCAGCTGACAATCTTCCTAGATAGGAAGGGCACACTAGAAGAAATGGAGAACTAGAATGTTATAAGGATTTTTGGGTCTAAACAAAATCCTTGCTTCCTTCCATGTCACATATCTGGTACAATGTTTTTTGCTAGAATAGCAAGGGAGTACATCTACTGCTTGCATTTTTTCCATGAAAAAAAAAAGTCAATTCATCTCTCTGCCTTAGAAATTCGGGGATTTCATGGTTAGGAACCACTTCAACAGTTCTTTCACTGACACTATCCTGAATGAACTCGGTGCCAGTACCAATGATTTGCACAAGTAGAAACAAAAGGGCCCAGGTGAAAAAAGTGCCCAATCCCCGACCGCCACACCCAAGACCACAACATCTCAGAGCAATACTCCAACAACCTACCCAAGTAACAAAGTCACACACAGTTCTTCAGGCAGAGGAGGAGATAAGAACCCTCCCTGTGGCAAAATTGAAAGTTGTCACAAACTTCCCGCGAGAAAAAAACGAAAAACAATAGTCCAAGAACATGAGGGACCAGGGGGAGAAATTGATATCCACGATCTCTCCCTCGAAGATATGGAACTAGAAATTGACATTGACAAAATGTTCCCCAACGATGACCAACTAGAGAGCATTGCTCTGCACAATCCTAGGATGGAAATAATTGGCATAGATACATTGGATGAAGAAAAGTCTTTTGCATTTCAGAGCGTTGTTTTTTACAGTGAATCCAAAAAATTGATTATTGAAAAGAGATATGTAAAGAATATAAAAGGGAAATCTCGTTCAGAGATCAACCTATGCAACATGTGCCCTTCCGAGATCTCCCAGATACATCGAGCAACTGAAGATGCTCTAGACAAATATATTAGCGGCCTTGAGACAGAAAACATCATGTTAAACGAGTGAATCAAAGAATTGGAGGCAACTCTAATGCCTCTTCCACTGTTTGCTACTCCTTTGGCAATGGTTGGGGCCATCACACCTGCGACAAAGTTAAAAGGATCAACAATCCTTCTCACATCGGCCCGAGGCTATGTGGAAAAGGATATAAACAGAAGAATGGAATTAATGACAGAAGCTTGGGAGATGTCAAAGAATATGGTCTCTTTTGGAACAAAAGTGCATGCTTTTCATGAGTATCTGCAAGCAGATCTCAAGAACGAGCAAGGTTTCTACCTCGATGCAGTTTTACCATTTGGTTTTAAAGTTACCGGTATGACAGAATTCAGAAGAAGATAGGAGGATCTCCCTTCCCTGGATCGAATAGACCAGCTAAACGCATGCTGGAAAGAAAAGGTAAAGAACTTGAATGGTATCGTTCAAGAATGTAGCCAGACCATATCTAGAAGAGACAAAATATTCAAGAAGCTAATTGAGATAGGTCTAGCTGCCAACACCAATGAAGTCCAGGACCCGAAATTGATATTCAAGTCATTGTTTTTAACCAAGCAAGCATTCGATGATCAAGTTCATATCTATAAAAGACTGTCATTTGAAAATTTCTATGGCATTCTTGAATATGGTGAAGATGACGTGAAAACTTGGCTAGTCGGTTATGCGATTAAAACCCAAGATATTCAAGAAGCATTGCACAACCTATCTATTGATCTAAGGGACTTGGAAAGTGAATTCTTCAATATAAAAATCCGGCATGAAATCAAGTGGCGCCCATGAGGAGCTACATCGAAGAATGATTCAAAAAGGTCGTCGACTAGATTACCAATGAAGGTCAAAGTCGAGGAAATCCATATAAGGACATTTGTGAGAAAATGACAAGGCATGGGAAACCATCATAGTAAGTTGATATTGATGACATTCTTCTGTCTTCATCCACTTACTCTAACAAAGCTTTAACCGAGGTTTGACAATTTTCTCTTTCTTCTTGCCAGGTCTTGCTGTTTTCCATCGCCAACTTTCTTCTTTCTACAAACTTCATTCTTGTACATCTTTGCTTTGTAGTCCACGACAGTCCCAATCCCAATAATTCTGGCAAACACATTTTTATTTCACAGAATATGTACTGAACTATATTTTTTTTGCAAATTCGAAGACAATTATTTTTGGGAAATATTCTCAAATGTATTTTGTGACCTAGTTTATCTGAATATAAATATTTGAGGTTGTTCTATGGTGATCTTCAATGTTTGGTGTTGTTATTTGAAATTTGTATTTCTTCTTAAAATTAACTCATTTCCCTTTACACGTTCTTGTTCTATATTGTGCATATATTGCAACTTCCTATATTTCAGAATATTCTTCGATATACAAAATGTAAAGTCATATATATATTTTTTCTATTGCTTGTGGGTTTGAACAAAAATTGCAAGCCCAAAACACCATTCAAATTTGAACATGGTTTACATTTGGACCACAAATAATCTATTAAGATACATTAATATGAATACATTTTAAATAAACATAAACAAAATCCCTTTAAACTTGAACCTAACTTTCTCGGGCTCCTGGATTGCCCGCGGGTTGACCGGTTAGCGGACTGCCAAATCCTCATCTCCATCTATATCTTCACATTAGGATCCTGACCGACCACCGTCCCTTTCAACACTTAGCTAATTATCTCACCGTGACGTCCCAACTTAGCGCTATCAAATTCTTATCTCGCGTGTTCTGTGATAAACATCTTGCACCCAACACTTCTGTCATATACATTTTGCACCCAACAATTTCATGATACACATTTTGCACACAACACTTTCATCATTTGCAATTCGACCCCAGACCAATGGAACTCACAAGCTTCACTAGACTCAGGTTCACAACTTTCAAAACATTTATCCCTCTCTTCAATCCCCGCCACATTCCTGCCATCCTCAATGCACATTCATTCTCCTTTTACTAGTGACAACTCAGTGCACAGGTTCGCTTATTGGCATTAACAAGAAAAAAACGTATTCAACAACGACTTACAGGAGCCCGACCGACCCCCGGGTTGGCGCTATTATAAATCTTGCACCCAAAACTTGCGTCATCTACAGTTCCTCCATGTACATCTTGCACCCAAAACTTCAGTCGTCTACAATTCATCCACAAATTCGAACATGGTTTACATTTGGACCACAAATAATCTATTAAGATATATTAATATGAATACATTTTAAATAAATATAGAAAAAATCTCTTTAAACTTGAACCTCACTTTCTCCAACTCCTGGATTGGTCGCGAGTTCCCGGGTTAGCTCATCTCCATCTATATCATCACATCATCAGCCCAACCGACCACCGTCCCTTTCAACACTTAGCCAATTATCTCACCACGGGATCCCGACTTATCGCTATCGAATTCTGATGCCCCCTATTCCATGATATACATCTTGCACACAACACTTCCGTGATATACATCTTGCACACAACACTCCCGTGATATACATTTTACACCTAACACTTCTGTGATTTACAATTCGACCCTGAACTCTTGGCATTCGCTGTTCACAAAAGTTTCAAACCATTTATCACTCTCTTCAATCCCTGCAACATTCCCGCCCTTCCCAATGCACATTCAATATGCTTTTACTAGCGACAAGTCAACACACAAGTTCGTTATTCAATTGCAATTTACGGTAGTCCGACCAACCGTTGTTGCTTTTTATACCTAGCCAATTCTATGGCCGTCGGTCCCCGGGTTGGCGCAACCAAACTCTCATTCTCCGTATTCCGCGGTATACATCTTCCACCCTAAACTTTCGTGATCTACAATTCCATACTTTGCCAACTTTATTGCGACAACCTTCACTATACCCGGGTCCACACAAATTTCAACCATTTATCGCTCTGTTCAACTCCCGCCACATTCCCGTCCTTCCTAATGCACATTCATTTATTGGCATTTATAAGCAAAAAATGCATTCAACAACGATTTACGGGAGCCCGATCGACCCTCGGGTTGGTGCTATTATAAATCTTGCACCCAAAACTTCCGTCATCTACAAGTCCGCGATATACATCTTACACCCAAAACTTCCATGGTCTACAATTCGTCCACATATTGGAACATGGTTTACATTTGGACCACAAATAATCTATTAAGATACATTAATATAAATACAATTTAAATAAATATATTTAAGCTTGAACTTGACTTTTTTTGAACTCGTGGATTGGTCCTATATCGCCACATCACGAGCCCGACCGACCGCAGTTCCTTTCAACACTTAGCCAATTATCTCTCCGCGGGGTCGTGACTTAGCGCTATCGAATTTTTATGCCTCTCTGTTCCGTGACATACATGTTGGTTCGCTTATTGGCATTTATAAGCAAAAAATGCATTCAACAACGATTTACGGGAGTCCGACCGACCCTCGGGTTGGCGCTATTATAAATCTTGCACCCAAAACATCCGTCATCTACAAGTCCGTGATATACATCTTGCACCCAAAAATTCTATAGTCTACAATTCATCGCGACTTAGCGCTATCGAATTCTTATGCCCCCTGTTCCGTGATATACATGTTGCACACAACACTTCTGTGATATACATTTTGCACCCAAGACTTCCGTCATTTACAATTCGAACCTGGTACAAAAAATTTCAAACCATTTATCACTCTCTTCAATCCTCGCCACATTCCCACCCTTCCTAATGCACATTCGTTATGATTTTACTATCGACAACTCAACATATGGGTTCGCTCATTAGCATTAATAAGCAAAAAAGGCATTCAAGTTGCTTTTCATACCTAGCAATTCTATGGCTGCTGATTCTCGGGTTGGCGCAACCAAACTCTCATTCCCCGTGTTCCGTGATATACATCTTGCACTCTAAACTTCCCTGTTCTACAATTCCATACTTAGCCAACTTTATGGCCACAAACGTCACTATACCCGGGTTCACAACAATTTCAAACCATTTATCGGTCTCTTCAACCCCCCGCCCATTGTCGAGCTTGCCAATGCACATTCATTATGCTTTTACTGCTGATAACTCACCACACAAATTTGCTTATTAGCATTAACAAGCAAGAAATGCATTCAACTGCGATTTACGAGAGTCCGACCCACTTCCGTTGCTTTTTATAGCTACTTGCCCGGTTGTTGTAATCGAACTTTCCTTCCCCCTTTTCCGTGACATACATTTTGCACCCGAAACTTTGGTGATCTACAATTCCATAGTTAGCCAACTTTATACCCGTCGATCTCCGGGTTGGCGCTATTATAGATCTTGCACCCAGAACTTTCGCCATCTACAATTCCATGATGCACATCTTGCACCGAAAACTTCCATGCTATACAATTCCTCCAGCTCACAAGCTTCACTCTACCCGGCTTCACAAATATTTCAAAGCATTTATCGTTGCCTTCCATCCCCGCTACCTTCGCACCCTTCCCAATGCACATGGATTATGCTTTTACTAGTGACAACTCAACACACATGTTCGAAAGAGATTGGCACTGCTTTGCTTAGTCACAACTCGCCATACAAGTTTTCTTAACAATATTACTTGAATCTCCCCATTTTCCAAAAATCAGCTTATAAGCTACTTGGCAGGGACTACGCTGCCACACAACACTTGTTAACAATAAAGTTACGAGTATGAACAAAGAGTGTGGTTGATTGAGTGAACATATTACAAGTACAATCAGGTAGATTTAATCATTATTCACTATTGTTTGAACTAAAGCACAAGAGTTTGGTTGATGAGATTTGAATCTTTATTGAGTGAGCATATGTACAAGTACATAGATTTTTTGTTTGTTTGTTAGAAATGTGTTTATCAACCTTTAATATGGATGGATTTTTGGGTGTCTTCTCTAGACTAAACATACAGTAAGGGTATTGCACTTGGATAGCCTAACAAAAGAAACCCACACCTTAATCGATTAACCGATTGAATTAAAAAGAATTCAAAGAAACATATGAATTCTAAACACTATTATTTATTTTATTTATTATCATTTTAAAAGAAAATTAACTTCTACAATTATTTGTCTAAATTTATTTCAAAACAATATACCTACTTATTATTATTACTAAGTTAGTTAATAACAAATTATTAATCCTAATAACCATTGTTAATATTAATAATAAATTACTTTATACTATTTTTGACAAAAACATCATAAACAACTCATATACAAACCATAATTTACAACACTATTATATAATTTAAAGATGTAATTTAAATTATATAATTCCAACCATTCAAATATACAATTTCAATAATTTCTAATCAAATTTTGAACAATAAAAATAAAAAAAATATAACGTTAAGAATACCAATATCAAACAATTCAAATATACAATTTCAATAATTTCTAATCAAATTTCGAACAATAAAAATATAAAAAAATACAGAAAGTATGACGTTTATTATACCACTTGCGAAAAAAGGAAGGACGTTTAGACTACTACGTCCAACGAAATAGTCACCGAGGGAAATGAGAGCGGTGCACGTACCGAATAAAAATTGCATTTTAACCAGTCGACGTAAACTCCTTGTTTAACGCTGACCGATAAGCCAACCGGTCAGCATCCTTTTACCTTTAATCTCCGTGTTCTCTCTGACACGACAAGCGCACAGCCACGTATGGTTGTCGACGTGGCAAACATGTTTTTTAATATATAAACCATGAGGCATTACGCTGTGTACGGTTCTTTGAATTGCAGAACGGCTGTGGCACCTTGGAGGGCCGAGTGCAATAAAGAATCGCTTCAGTTTGGCATTGAAATTCTCCTTCAAACCCTAACCCATACTTGTAATTTACCGGATTTTCATCAATCTCGCGACATCTTTGAATCTTTGTTCTGTCTCAGAATTTAACTATAATGTCCCTGAAGAGCTGCGCTGAACCTTGTGCAAAGAGCCAGAAGGCAGGCGGCGCTCCAGTCAGGGCAGGGAGCGGCAGTGGGAGCAGAATGAGGCGGAAAGAAAATACTAGCAGGGCAAATACCAGTGTTTTGGCTGGAAGCGAGGTTAGATTTCGGTTTTTAGCGCCAAATGAGCTAGGGTCCGTCATATTTGGATGCACAAACGCCACTATGAACGAGTGCCTGTCTAAGAAACTTTTTGGTACTTTCTGACCTATGCATATTTACATTTCCCGCAGAGAATTTTATAGATGAGAAACTAAAATTTAACTTGCCGGAAATCTTTACGTTTTTCGCTTGAGAAGTTGAGAAGGCATTTAAATTTAGTTTGTCGGAAATCGCTAAATGAAATGCCAGAAGACATTTAAGTTTAATTTGCCGGAAATCGCTAAATGAAATGCCAGTGCATTTTAAATTTTGCATTAAAGTATATGCAAATGGCAAGAATAATCATCTATAGAAATAGTTTTCTTGAAGAAATTATCGCCCAACAAATCTTTAGTGGTAGATGCTTCCGAAGTGAGAAATAACGAATATCAGGTGAAAATTAAGCGAATAAGAAATGAACATTAACAATGTCACAGCCCTTTGGAAGAAATGTTAGTTCAAATTCAGGTCAAAACACAAACGAAGGAAGAAACGTGATCGGTCTGCGAGGTGGGATCGAGCACCTGCAGGCGAGCAGTCCTTAAAAGACTAGGTCGCGCTACTACAACAAGGCAACAACTGGTAATCATGAAATACCTGGTGAGAATGCTGTAGAATAAGGAAGCAGTGTGATAACGGTAGCATAGGATTGTTTCCGTCGAGGAGAGATATGCGCAGTTATCAAAATAGAGCTATTTTAATCACAGAGTGCACGGTATACGGTGAAGAGAGTAGCAGTATTTGACACGGTTTGCAGAACAATTCAACCGAAT
>ML871795.1:15108-29796 GCA_009831015.1 Picea engelmannii
GCACACAAGTAGGTCCTTGCTATATGTCCCCATGCTTGAGAAACTTGTTTTAGCCATTGATTAAGGAAGATATAGCCTAGCCGTTGCTACACTAATCATCCTTTTTCTGAGTTAGTTTTGAAATATAGGTTGAATAAAGGTGACGTCCTAGACCTAGTTGATTCTACACCTAGGGTTTTAAACTTTTAGGGTTTGAAGAGCCTTGCTCCCGCAACACTTTTCTCCCTTAGACTTATGTTTTAAAGCTAGCCGTTTTGCCAAGAATATTTAAAGAAAGAGGAAGGAGCATGAAGCCTTGCTTAAGCAACACCAGAATGAGCCTCCTTCCCTTAGGGTTTTGATTCTAGGGCCCTGCCATTGCAGCACGATAGAACCTAACTCTCTAGTCTTTAGATTTTGATCCTCCCGAGATCTTGCCCTTGCTTTTGACTCCATAATACCCTAAGGCACTAGTTTTTCTCTCCAACGTTGAGCTTGTTGTGTAAAAACAATCTTTCAAAACTTTCAAATTTGAAACCCTAACTAACCCTAACGTCTACTAACCTAGAAATTGATGATGACGTCATGCCTTATTTGAGCTCCTGTGGCTTGGTCATCCAGTGATAGACATTGATATATTGATAATCTTCATTGGCTAATTTGCAAAACGTTGGCTTTCTTTATCTATTGCACTAACCCTAAAGGAAGCTGACGTCACCCTTAGGATAGTGACGCAGCTATTTCTTGTATATGAGCAATTAATGATATTTAATGCATTGATTAATTTAAGGATTGATTATTTTCATTAGATGTTATATTATTCTAGTATTTATTGACAAGTAAGATTTTATGCCATTGTCATTATTGCAAACATTGACTTCGTCAATATTTACTGCTATTTATGCTCATGTACATTGAATGTTGATAGTCATTGATTAATGAAGTATTACTATTAACCACTATCGCATGTACTAGTGTCATTATTGTCTTGTCTCGCAAGCAGGTGCCTCTTCTGTGGTTTTCTTCATCTGACTATCTTCTTGGCGGTAATCTGTGAAGGGGAAACTAACCTTAAGCCTTTGAGCCTTTTCCTTTCAAAACCCCAGATTGCCAGGGACGTCTCCCTTGGGCTTAGCCACCCTAAATAGAAAGGACCTCCCCATTGTGGTGACATTGGGTGGGGTAGGTCCCTGTTTTGCCAGTTTGACCTTTACCTTTCAGCTACTTGATCTAAACTACAAACTGAGCGATAACAAAGCCCAACTGATAACCTGAGGATAAAAAACCCTCGGTGAAAGGAGCTCTCCCAGTGAACCGATCCCAAGGTAACTGACCTAGACATGACTCATGCAGACCTATTACATTATTAACCCACGCAGGGGTGTGAAAATTCCAGTTACAAAATAAAGTGTTGGGGCCAAACACGCTCTGTAGAACCAAAGTCTTCGACAACATGAGCATCTGACAATGCATCTCTTCATGGCACATGAGTTGACCATCGGTGCTAAATGGGTGGTCAACAGTGCGCAAAACAGAAATTATTTTATAAAAATCTGAACATAAAAAGGAGATTAGATTGCAATATTAGAAGAGAAAAACGCTTGAAATTGAAAAATAAATGGCTGGAAATGAAAACAGAAAATAAAATAAGCTTGAGATGGTTGAACAAGTGAATTTTCAGATCTGAAATTCACTTCTCCAAGCCTTTGGTAACCTGCAGATATGTAAATCCTTGCTACAAAATACAACAAGAAGGTAAGTATATCCTAATGGCTTGCAAAATACTTTCCAAACCTAATTGAAATAACTCACAAAGATTAATAGCAATACTACTACTAATATATCTCAAGCAAAATATTTTCCTTGGGTCTCCAAATAAAATAATGCAAGTAAGGAAATACCAAAAATAATTGCAGCAATATTACCTCAAGAATAACACAATACAATGGCTCCAAGAATACTCCAAGAGACACAAAAGATCCTCCAAAGCTTCAATTTTATTATCCAAAAAAAAATTACCAAATGGCATCAAAAACCATGAGAGAAAATGGGAGAGAATGAGAGAGGGGAGAGAGATTTTGGCATAATAGAGTTGTTGTGAGAAAATCATGTGAAAATGAGGGAAAGCTTTCTTTTATATGAGGGAGAGAGGAGAAACCCCTCCTAGATGAATTACAAGTGTCACCCATCCAAGAGAGAGAGACTAAGTCAAGGAGGGTGTACTTTTAGGGTTTTGGCACAAGTTAGGGTTTGAGGGGTGACATGGGAAGGGGGGAAACCCCTTTACACTTACCCAAGCATGAAGTTAGGCTCAAAGAATGGCGCACTTTAGGTTTTGGCAACTTTCCCACTATAAATTTCACTTTTACCTAAGTTCATGAGCAAGGGGGGCGCACTTTTCACTAGGGAGACATCACTTTTGGTTGTTGTCTTGGCATGGGGAAGTCTTCTAAGTGGATTTTCACTTTTCCAACTTAGGAAATACATTAGAAATCATTTCCCCACTTTCTCTCATGACTTTAGACATTTTTACAATTTTTGGTTTTTTTACCTTAGCCAATTATTTGTTGACTTTTGACTGACTTGGACTCCTCATGGACAATGACCTAGCAAAACGTGTCCAATTGAGTTGAAACTTGGTCCAAGGGTGTAGGGGGTCATAAGACATTTGTTTTGAGTACTCACACCCCTATACAAAATCCACAACGACCAAACTTTTACATTTTACATCAAAAAATAATTAAAAATTTTCAGTTTACGGAAATTTTAATTATTAAAAAATCCTATCAAAACTTAACGAAATTCCGCAAGAGTCTAGGAGATGTCTAGCATGGTCATTTACAACACTTCTAAACCTTATTTACCCATTGGGCTCGATCATTAGAACACCTTTCACCACTTTGGAGGACTACCCGAGTGAAAAACTCAACGGTAATTAAAATCGCTGGTAAACGAGATTAATTACCTAAGCAAAAAAAACACTCGATGAATGGACTTCCCTAATGAAAAAGTCCTAGGCAACTAACTAAAAATTGACGCATGCTAACATATTACATTATTATCCCACGCGGGGGAGCAAACATTTCGTGTATACAGAAAGACGTGCTAGGGGCAAAACTGCCCATGCTGAGCCATAAGTCTTCAAATATGTTGTACCACAAGGTACATAGCTTCATGGTACATGACGTTGACCCCTAGTTGAAATAGGTGGTCAACAACCCCCTCGGCTTGAATAGGGGATTGATGGTTGCGAGCCTATCATTTTGTTGTTGATCCCACTGTTGAGGGATGGAGGCCACCACCTCCCCAGGATGACCTGTCACGTAGTTCAAGTATTGTTCTTGCTTCTATTGCTTAACTATCTACTACTATGTCTTGGCTAGCTGGCCCAGTTTTGGAATTGGTGTTGTTTTAGCCTCCTAGCATTTTGGTCGAAGCCATTAAGGCAATTTTGTATGGTTGATTTTCCATTGTTAGTTGCTTAGGTAGATTAGGCTCTATTTTGGACTCTATGCTCCTGGTGGCTGCATTATTGCGAGTCGCGACCTGCCTTTTTCTATAAAATGTTTAGTGCATACTTTTCATATTAATGGTTAAAGAAAGCATTTTATTCAAAAATCATAATATTAAATTGTAGCATAAGATGTGTTTTTTTTAACAAATGGGAAAGAATAAAATTTTAAGCCAACACAAGCATGTTTCAAAAAAGTGTCTTTATTACATCAAATGTCTTAAAAGCACAAACTAATCCTTAGAATTTTAAAATAAAAAACAAAAAGAAAATATTCATTCAAGATGACATTTCAGTATATAAGAGTAGTTAAATTGGAACATAGAAGTTCACATACATAAAAATCAAGACGCATGCTTCCCATCCATCGATACTTCTCTGATTCAATGTCAATATCAGCTATGAGTCCTGGAATGGTCAGGAAATTGTTATTAGAACTGTAATGTGACTACAATATCCTTAGCTTTCAAAAAATAGACAATCAAGAAAACCATTTCATCTAGAAGAGAAGAAAGATATGTCAAATGAATTGATCTCAATCCTTCCCAAGCAAACTAAGGCAGGGAATAAGATTATGTTTGTGTGAACAAACAAAGCAATAGGACAAGAAATAAGAAATCATCTGCAAATAGCAATCCACAGTTCAAATCTCCATGTTCCACATACCCCATGTAAGCATCAAGACACTGAAAAACCTTGCTTGGCCCTGCACAACAGTGGCCACGTCTAATTGTCGCTTGTGGCCTGAAAAAGAATCTTATGTCATAAATCAACAGTTTTGACAATAACTACAGTAAGTAATTCTATTTTCCTTTCTTGGATCCATTTCTATTCCCTTTCTTGTGCATTTTCTCCATTCTATTTGCTTCATGTTAAACTTTTTCATAATGCCCATCTACATAAAAATCGACAAAAAGAAACTTCTACACCAAGAATATTACACATAAGATGATGAACACTAATTTGAAACCCATGCAAAGCTACTACAGTAAAGATAAACACCTTTGATGACTGTAAAAGTTGCATTTGCAGCAGTACAAGGCTCATCAGCATCATCCATCAAAGATTTGACCATACCATTGCCTGTACCTGCCTTTCAAAAGTATAAGTTCAGAATATCGTGTGAAATTAAAACAGAATATCATGTATGAACCACAAAAATAAAAATAAAAATAAAAAACATGAAAAGCTTGTGTTTTAAGAGTTATAACTTCTGCAACAAATTGGATAATGCATAAGAGGCTTATCAAATATAAAAGTCTTGAATATTAGAGCAATCTTAGGAACAAAGAGTTGGAACAAGGATCATCAACCATAATCATGTAGAGAAAGTCTACAGAGTTGGAGGATTATTTAAGGTTTACGTTGAGTTCAATATTATTAATTATTTAAATTGTATTAGATGAAATTCACAAATGCTAATGAGTGATTCCTTAAAATGTAAGCATCTTGAGGTAAGGAATCTCTAAACCTAAGTCAAATATGCCTAAAAGTGCTCAGATTGATTTTGGTTGTTTTATCATTGTAATGATTGAACTAGGGGATAATAATAGGGATATGAAAGACCACAACATCCTTAGTTAGGAATGGATGAACAAAATTGCTCCATGGATAAAAATAAACATGGTAAAGGGTTCAGCAGCAAGCGGAAATCCAGAACCAACATAATTGCTGCTTGTGAGATATTTCCTCTTGCATTAGGCATTATATTATCATTGAAACTTGAGATTGTTTTCTTACTAAGTTAAGGTGCTCTAGGTGACAGAAGTGATTGGCAAGTTGCATCAATGATACCATGTCCTATTGGAAAGTATAACGATATACATTTGATTGATCAGCTAGCAAGCCTGTTGGTATCATGGATCCCCATGTAGGCATCTCTAAGAATATCAAACTAAATTGTTTAGTGCCATATAGGCCTAATGCCATTAACAAATCCTCCTTGAGACAACAGAGCCATAATTGAAGGCTGTCCATCCTCAAAGGGAAAATGTTTCTTATTAAATCGTTTCATTATTTGAATATTTCAAAAGTTCATTAGTCTGTTTACTAGTGGATAAAGCATTGACAACTTGTAAACTAAGAAATAATAGGGATTATATAGAAAACAACAATTCCTTTTGGAGATATATACTGTGATGTGAATCCTCGTCTAATATTTATTATAAGTTGGAAAAATATGAAAAAGAGACACTGACCAAACCTTTACAGGTGATGATCAAAAGAAGCTAACGAATTTCCTTAAAATGGATCACAGAATGAAGCCTTTCATTGTCCCGACTGAAATATGACAACCTATGACAAATTCTTTTGAGAGGTACATTAATTGCTTTGTTGCAAACAGGGGCCAATCTGAAAAGTCCCATACAATCAAATGAAAACCTATAGCCACCACAGAATGGCAAATACTGGCAAAAAATGCCTAAACAGAAAGAAAATAGTAAAAGTTTTCTTGACTTTCAACTGACCTACAAAAGCAAGAATGGTAATTTAACATGGGACAATGGGAAAGTGAGAACGTTCATACCAGCTGGAATGATTCCAATGGGCATCTTTATTGCATGCTCCCAATCAGATCTCTCCAACAAACCATTTACAACCTACACCAAAAAATGCTCTATATTCAATCAGTCAGAAAGAAATAATTATGAGACATTCATTTTAAAATTGACTCAAAATTGGAAAAGCCTAGGAGGAGCAACAATAGTATCCTGTTAAACTTTATTGTCTAGTTTGCTTCCAAAAGGATGTGCCATTTTTCCAACTTTATTTTCAATTGTGTGCAACATCTACTAGAACAAGTTACAAAAGAAACATCAGTTCTATTAGAACCAAACAAATAATTCTAAGAAAAAAGAAAACAAAAACAAGCATACTTGGGAAAAGTTACATTTGACCACAAATCCTTTTAAATTTTATTATCTTTTGTTGTTTGGAGAATTTTTAAGGTAACATAAGGAACATTACAGAGGGAAAGAAAAAAAAACATAAAAATGAATTTTATTAAACATCCATGAGATCAATAGTCTATGGAGTGAATGTTACATCTTGATGGTGCTAACCTTTACATAGTGAATGGGCAATGAAAGTATATGAATGCCAAAATAACATAAACGAAACACAATGCATAAGGGTGTTTTGACATAATTTCCAATCCCCTTCAAGGTATACTCATATGTGTCCTGTTACCCCCTCACATCTAGGGGTAACTAGAGATTTTTTCTCCATGATCCACATTACAAACAACAGTTCTGATGATGATGTTTGGGATTCTCCACAGACAGTTGCCCACAGATGCCTTCCATTTTATGCTCAACTCAACATCAGATGATATGGTGCATGACACATATGAGGTACCCTGTTCTAATACTTCTGTAATGTTCCCAAGCTGATTTTTTCCCCGGAACCAAGGATTGTTTTACTGTTTGTTTATTGTTTCAATGTATTATGCAGGTTTACTTCATCAAGTTGTGCATTGAGGGTTTATTCTTAGAAGATTATAGCATGGAGATATAAATCTGAGCATATAACACAAGAAAATGACAAGATACAAGCAATGAATACCAATATAGAGCCGACAACTTCAGATCTGAAGCATATAAATAGAAAGAGCCCCCCATCGAGGTGACAGTGGGTGGGGAAGCTCCTGTTACGCCAGTTTGATCCTTACCTTTCAGCTACCTGACCTGGACTACAAACTGAGCGATAACAAACAGGGTGCAAGTATTTCATTTTATTAGCATATTCAGCCATATTATCTTCTTTTATGCAATATATCTTGTCAAGTTTTGCAGGTTTGGCTTCAAGGGTTTTATTGGGAATGCCTCAAGGAAGAGTCCTCCCTTAAAGTTCACTCAAACTCCTTCTTTCTCATTCTTTACTCATTCTTTCATTGTTGTTCACTCCATATATTATTTCAGCTAGCTTAACATAGTAGATTGGACATTTTAAAATCACTTTTATCATAGATGTTTTAGGAGAAAAATGTATGCCCTAAAAACTAAAATTTTTCTTCACATTGTTGGTTGTGTGTAGCTTTTCCAGCAAGCATAGCTTGCTGGTTTTTGCAGGTTCTTAACAGGTTGAGGGGGTTATGCTACTCAAAATCATCCACACAACACTCCAAGACCCTTCTCTTCAAGTGGGTAACAAATCTCAACCTTCTCTCTATCTTTTCTAGCTTCTTGTGCATAGATCTATTTACATTTGCTGATTTTTAGTGGCTCGTAAGCTTGGGAGGAGAATTGGTACGGCCTACCTCCCATGTGTGAGCTTAGGGTTAGTTTGTTCCAAGTGTTTTCTCATTTCTAAGTCATCTTCTATGCTAGGACGTGGGGTTTAGTGAGCATCTTGTTGATAGTTGTTGTTGCTCTCTCTCTCTCCTTCACCTCTTTGGCACAATAAAGGTAGGTTTGCCTCCACCTTGTGCCATTGAGTTGCTTGGCTTGCTTTCTCATTTCTCTTTCAAGTCTTTTCTAATCTTAATAATTGCCTACACCTTGGGAGAGAAACCCCCAAAATCGTAAGGCTAGGATAAGTAATGTGTTGATGGGTTTCTAATGCTTTAATGGTTAAAATGTTCTAGATCTAGATCTCTTCACACATTAATCCTTAGCTTAAGCCCTTGGGGCATAATCTACTTGCATGTTTTAATCCATCTTCAGATCTATCTTGTTTACATGCTGTAATCCAACATACTAAATGGTTAATGCATTGATGGTCCAATAAGTGGTTTTCCTTTTCATGTTATCACATCTCTAAGGCCATTTGCCATCACACTCAAGTTAATATATAGTGGGATAAGTTGATAGTGTAGGCACTGTTATCCCCGATTTCTAGGGATACCTAGGAGATCATGTCTCGAGGCCCACAGGTCCTAGACATGGAGTACTGAGAGCAAGATTGACCTGAGCATTGCCCTGGAGGGCCCATCCTTCTTCTTCTTCATCAGACCTGTCCTGTCAACAGCAGCAGCATCCATCACCATCGGCTTGGACTTGCATCAGAGAAGACTCTTGCTCCATGAGGTAATTGGTCCAGGTATCATGGTATGTGTCATGTTTGATCATTATAACTTTCAGATGTATGCATCAGGTTCCTTACATTTCTGACAATTGCTTGGATCTTACACTAACCCACTTGACCATGGTTTGGGGGATAAACAGGGTGCCCTAGCAAGCTTCTATCCATAGGTTCTAGTTAGCCACCAGGGGGGATTTTGAAGAGCCATCGTCCGCTCCCATCATATTATCATTTTACATCTTATCTCCCATTCATCTATTCCATTCCCCTAGTCCGGACATTAGGATGACCTATTTGAGTGGTTACACTTTATCCTGTGGGAAGAAGGGGCTAAAGGCCCAGGAGGTAAAAGCAGCTGGTAAAAGATAAAAGCCATAGGAAATAAAACCTAGAGATGCCTCGCCCAGGGATCCCCGAGAAGGCAACAAAAAGCCTCTCGATAAGAAACAAAAGGGATCCGAAGAAAAATAATAAAACAAGACCTAGCCAAGAGGATGGGGGGTCTCATCATGAGCCGACCCATTATGTTCATAGGTATCTAGCAGTATGACATTGCCATTATCTAGTCACCACGCCAGGGTAGTGGCCCTTGGTTGCATGGCCAAAGGAAAGGGGGTTTCATCATGAGCCAACCTTATCATTTCTGCGAAAATACTCGTGGGTAACACTGTCAGCTCTGGTCACCACGCCAAGGCAGTGTCCTTTGGTTAGACCTTGAAGCAAAAAGAAAGAAAAAGCAATAAATAAAAGAAAGAATAAAGGCAATAAAGGGCTTGGAAAGAACTGCATCCATGACAGGTACAGCTCGCCTCCTACAAAGGCACCCACGAATAATACCCACCCCTAGTTTTCACTGTGTCTGGACATCCTTAGACCATACCACCTCGTGTTACATGGCTTGAATGATATCCTTTGGAAACTTTCCTCTTCTTATGGATGCTGGCCCAACAAGGCACTTTGTCTTTTCTTCGGCTTTGTACAGTAGGTCAGTGTAATGTCTTTGAGCCATTAGATGATACGCTAGGGGTCTTATGCATGCATTTGATAAAATTAATGATGAGATATGATTGACATTGTTATGATCTCGAGGACTAATGAGCCCATGGAGGGCGAAGTTTTTGATGTGCAGGACCATACCCAACGGACAGGTACCAGGTGGATCGGTACACATGGGGAAATGATCAGTTCGGACCTCCATGGGGCTGAAGAGCCCATCAGATGGTTGTTGGGACCTCATCAGGAGCAGAGACAGGATGATGATTGATCAAGCCTTTGCATACGAGAGGGAGGAGGACGTTTTCATCCAGGACGCCTTGGCTGAGCCCAGCCTAGGGGGATTGACCCACTGCAGGTGGAACATGTGCTTTCTGATGCCCCAGGACGTCATCTCCAGTGAGTGGTACCTTGACAGAGCAGTTTGGCACGTGTGGCAGAGCTTGGAGGCCCAATGAGGGCCAACGTTTGTCTTCTAGTGCTGAGATTTGCCCTAAAAAGGGCCAACGTCTCCCTCAAAGGGGCTAGACGTCCTGCTTATTGCTCATTTAGGCTTTTATTTAGCAGTTAAATGTAAAAACAGTATGATTTTAGTAGTCAGCCTTGTCGGTTGCTTTAATGACCTAATTTTTAAATTAAAGGTCATTGGATGATATAAATTGAGGATGATTTCCCTCATTTTGAACACTCTCTTGTGAGATCTGATTTTTGCGCCCTATTAGGGTAGTTTTGTTGTCTAAAGTGAGGCGCACTTGCTATTGGAAGGATATTGTTGGCATTTATGGCATTTCTCTCAAGGAAGGTTTACAACTAGGGTTTGCTTGTGCTTATCTTCATGACATGTAAGTGAATTTTCTTGCAAAACTTCTTAAATGAATGGTTGTAGGTATAATTTCTTGCATTTGCTTATTGTATTGTTGATTTAAAACCCTAGGTAACAAGCACACAAGTAGGTTATTGTTACATGTCCCCTTGTTGAGAAATATTTTCAGTCGTTGAAGAAAAGAGATAGAGCCTAGCCATTGCTACACTTGTCTTCTTTCTTCTGAGCTAGCGTTGAAGTCTATAAATTGAAAAGAGGAGACGTCCTAGGCCTAGATTGCCTACACCTAGGGTTTCACCTTCTAGGGTTTGAAAGCCTTGTCATTGCAACATTTTCTCCCTTAGATTTATGCTTTAAGCTAGCCATTTTGCCAAGTCAATTTAGAGAAGGAAGAAAGAGCACGAGCCCTTGCTTAAGCAACACCGGAGTGAGCCTTTTTCCCCTAGGGTTTTGATTCTAGGGCCCTGCCTTTGCAACACCATAGAACCCTACCTTCTAGTCTCTGAGTTATCATCCTTCCGAAATCTTGTGCCCTTATTTTTGACTCCATATACCCTAAGGCACTGATTTGATCTCCAACGTTGAAGCTTTGGTGTACAAAACAACTCTTTAAAACCTAAATCTTGAAACCCTAACTAACTAACCCTAACCCTAACTAAGGCTGACGTCATAGTTGCTTATTTTTTACGCAGCTAGCTTTTGACTTTTACAAGCAATTGAGTGATGATCTAAAGCGTTTATTGATTAATGTGTTGATTGAATACATTGTTGGCTTTGTCATCTTGATAGTTATTGATGAATTAATGCTCTTTCCATAGATAATTAACAAAACGTTGGTTTCATTGATATCTACTGCCTTCATTGCTTAAATTATATTAGATGGTCATATGAAGTGCTAACCCTTTGTATACAGCCTGCATATATATTCTTCTATTGTTGCTTTGTTACGGGCAGGTGTTCTCATTCGGGACTCTACTTCATTATTGGCTGATTAGGCGGACCTTCTGATTTTGGTGGTAACCTGTGAGGGGGAAACTTTAACTCTGACCTTATATCTCAGCCTCTTCAAAACCCTAGGTTGTCGGGGACATCTCCCTTGGGCTAACCTCCCCAGATAGAAAGAACCTCCCCATTGTGGTGACATTGGGTGGGGAAGGTTCCGGTTTCGCTAGTTTGACCCTTATCCTTTAGCCTTTTGACCTAAACTACAAACTGAGCGATAACATTTCGGCGTCGTTGCCGGGGAACACTGAGTCAATCTTCCTCAACAACAAATCTTTTGGCAAGCCTTGCCTCAAAGACCTTTTCTCTTACAAGCTTACCTGGTGACTCCACTGAACTTTATTCCCCTATTCTTTGATAGTTTCAGGAAAACTATCTGGCGACTCTAGAAACCAAAAGGAGATTTACTAATCCTCCTTTAGCTTTCAGAAGGAAGCCTCCTGTAAATTCACATGTTGTCAAGTCACTTTTTGGAAAGAGACTTCCTTTAAACATGTCTACCTCTCAGATCGGTACTACAAACCCAGTAAACAATCAAAGACAATGGTCATCTACTTTGTTCAAGCCATTAGACATGTCAGCCATACCTAGCTACCCTAGGCAAATGCCACCCCAATATGAAAAGTGGTTGCCTAAGTTTACCAGCACTGATGCCACCAGTGCCGAAGAGCATATGAGTAACTTTTGGGCATTTTTTCAGCTTCACCCCATTAGTGATGATGTTGAGGACTTGGTTATGAAGTTGTTCTCTGCTACCCTTTATGATGCTGCAAGACGTTGGTATCTCGGCCTTCCTTATGGAAGCATCAAAACCATGGATAGACTTGAACAAATCTTCCTCAGAAGGTGGAGCATCAAAGAAGACCCTAACATGTTGCTCACCCGACTAAATAGCCTTGCCAAGAATGAGAATGAGTCTATTCGGGAATTTCACACCAGATTCGAAGCATTACTCCAGCGAATTCCCCCAAGCCATCATCTGAAAGATGATTATCTTGTTCACATTTATACGAGATCTTTCAGTGGCCAGCTAGGGTATCTTCTTAGAGACAAAGACCCTCAATCCATCCAAGAAGCCCAAGAGCTCGCGACCAAGATAGAGGGAAATCTCCTTTCATCCAAGATTGAGCCCTTTGCTAACCCTAGGGGGAGGATAAACACCAAGCAAAAAGTGGTACACAATGCCGAGCCTACTTCAGATCTCTGCACCAGTATCAATAAGCTACAAGCTTCCGTGGATAGCATCATGAAGAATCAAGAAGAAATGATGAACCGGATCGTTAGACTTGAAAAGTCCCAGACCCAGGCGCCTAGACCTCCATTCAAAGGGCAATTCCAGAAAGGGAACCAAACCTACAAGCCTAGGAATGAAAATGAAGTCCCGAATACTCTGGCCCCTACAAATGTCGTTGATGAAAATCCTTGGTGCCTGGAATGCAGTGAAGCACATTGGGAGAATGAGTGTCCTTATAACACCAGACAGCAACAAGTCAACAATCTGGACTGCTTTATGAATTTCCCTCAGATAAATATCACTGATATAGAACATCAGCAGGCCCTGAAGGAAGCAGCTAGAGCAGCAAGATTGGCGATAATTAACAACTTGGACCAGGAATCACGAGAAAAGCTTAAAAAGCAAGAAGTCCAAGTATACCGAAGAAAGAATCCAAAACAACCTGCCACTGATCAGCCAAAATCTCCTGAGATTCTTCCTCCCAAGACATCTAAAACTGATAAGGTTACCCTTGATTTTGACTTTGAAGGAGCCTTGTCAAAGATGCATGTAAACGTTCCCTTGAAAGAAGCAATTAAGATCCCTCTATTAAAGAACGCTTTAATACCTTCTTTTCGGGAACAGCTGAGCCTATGGACCCCCCTATTATGTTGCAAGCTGATCACTTCAGGATCCAGTATGGTGAAAATCCACCCTTCTTCACGACTCTTATGATGAACAACAAATACCTTAACAATTGCATGCTTGATACAGGTGTTGGTGCAAATATGATGTCTCTGAAAGTCATGCAGCAAATGGGCCTAAAGGTCACTAGGCCTTACAGAAATGTGTGTGGATTTGAATCCAAAGCAATACCCACACATGGTGTAGTTGAAAACGTCGAAGTACAATTGAAAGAATTCCCCGAGAAGACAGTCCACATAGATATTATAGTGGTTGATGTCTAGGACGTGTGGGGAATGTTGTTGTCTAGGAAGTTTGGTGCAATGATAGGCGGGTCCCTTGAAATGGATCTCACCTTTTTGCGGTTACCTCTGAAAGATGGGACAACTGGACATTTACTCAATGTGCCAATAACTGGAAATCACGTACAAGATGTTGTTCCTTCCGTAAACGAAGCGCAGAAAGATGTGATACAAACTCTTCAAGAATATTCTCCAGAGGATATGCCATTTGCAACAGAGGAAGATTTTGACCAGATTGAGTGACTCAAGAAAGAAGAATACCAGCAACTCCTAGATGAGTTTCAGAACAAAGAGGTTGGGACAGTGAAGATACTAAAAAGGAAAAAGGATGAAGAGGACGTGCAAATTCATCCATCCCAACACGAAGCTTTTACACCAAAAACCCACCCACCTCCCTCAATACAGTACACCAGGGTTGTTCAAGGAACAACCAAACACAAGATCCGAAAATACAAGGGAGATTTGGTATGGATGTGGGATACTCAGAAAGGAGAGCCAACTAATGTGAAAGGAAGTCCGCAATCATGGCTCGGACCTTTCAAAGTCGGAATGGAGTATGTTGACAACTCGTACTATTTGTCCACTTTGGAAGGAAGAAGGCGCCCATTACCCATTAACGGACGCCTCCTCAAACCCCACCAAGGTGGTGGGACATGACTGTACAGGTAAGTGTAAGTAGGTAGGCATTTTTCGTGTATTATACCATCTGCATTTTCATGTTAGTTCGTTTCCTCATATGCATATTGATTGCTTGGTTTCATATACATATATATTATATTTGCGGGGTGGCAATACCACCCCACCTTTGTTGCTGATGCCCTATTCGAGTGTGAGCAGGTCTGCAGGTTTATGCTAGAGATGTTGAGGTTCTCACGTGCTCTACGGTGAGCACATGTCCCCGAGTTGGAGCCAGATGTTATCCCCGATTTCTAGGGATAGCTAGGAGATCATGTCTCGAGGCCCACAGGTCCTAGACATGGAGTACCGAGAGAAGGATTGACCTAAGCATGGCCCTGGAGGGCCCATCCTTCTTCTTCTTCATCAGACCTGTCCTGTCAACAGCAGCAGCATCCATCACCATCGGCTTGGACTTGCATCGGAGAAGACTCTTGCTCCATGAGGTAATTGGTCTAGGTATCATGGTATGTGTCATGTTTGA
>ML871797.1:7508-19756 GCA_009831015.1 Picea engelmannii
GATTTACGTGGTTCACCCAGTGTGGGCTACGTCCACCAGAGAAATTGCCAGGTCCTTCCTTTATTATTATCCAGCAAATGAAGGGATACAACCTACAACAAAACCCGCTGTAACTTCCTCTTCTTTCTCTCACAGTCTCCTCTGTCAGAATACAATATTCACCATCAACCATAGCTGCAATACATTTCCCTCATAAAAGAGGGTTGCCTTCTAGGGAAAAAAACCCTAACATAATCTCTACCGTTAGATCTGTGACCTTATAATGAATGGTCCAGATTTACAATGAAATTACAATAGACTTTTATAAGGCAATTTTTTCTTCGGGGGCTTCGCCCCCGAACCCCCGCTGGGGGCCCACTTGCTCCCAGACCCCCTAGCCGGGGGGATAGGCCCCCCAGACCCCGCAGAAGGGGTACCCCCCCTCTGCACTCCCCCGCGTGGAAGAGTGTACATACTTCTGGGGTGTAAATACTTCATGGGGTATAAACATGGCTGAAAGCAAGGACCTCTAAATCAGGAAGATAATCAGGCTCCACAACCAACATTGAGGACATACTACGCATCTGTATTTGCATTCCACATAACTGACATGCCCTTGGAGAAACTATTGTTCCAGATATGGGAAAGTTTTCATTTAAGGAAAACTATTGGTTGTTTAAGCATACATTGTATGGATTGGATGTACTCATCTTCTGATAGATTTAGCTCTGTCAAGAAGTCATCAAAGCTCATCAACTCATCAAATTCTCCTTGTTCTAGAAATGTGAACAAGAATTTATATTTCTC
Source organism: Picea engelmannii (assembly GCA_009831015.1). Lineage (NCBI taxonomy): Eukaryota > Viridiplantae > Streptophyta > Pinopsida > Pinales > Pinaceae > Picea > Picea engelmannii. The sequence goes on from ML871797.1 coordinate 8,295, forward strand.
AGCAACAACATTGTCGTCTAAACTAAGTGGCTCTATTATTCTTGTTGCTCTCATTGGTGGCACGGGAAATTTGTATTTGCAATGTGAGTTTTTTCGTTTTCTACAACTTCTTGTATGATAATGTCTATGAACTTTGACAAGTTATGGATCCAAATTATCTGTGTTTCATGTTATGTATTTGTCCACAAATTGCTTGATCTGTGAATTGTTGTCAACTCCATAGACTGGTGCACCCTCTATCCACAATAGTGCATGGTCATGTTCATTCCCCCCATTCTGGAATTCAGTCACAAAAAAGTAGTCCGATATTTTTCTGAAAAATGTTTCATCATGGCATATCAATTGTTTCAAAGCATTTATTCTATGTCTATAGTAGCGAGTACATGTCACTGGGTCTTTTCTTATGAGGTAGTCAATGTCATTATTTTCCAGTGTATCTGTTTGTTTTTTATATTTCCTGTTCCTATGGAAGTTAGATATGGCATCCACCAATGGATCCAAACAATGCTTTGAACTTGTAAATGTGATGAAGAATGTTGGCGGGCCCAATTGCCGGATCATTGCAAAAATAGTTTTCTTGTTTTGTTGCAATAGTTAGGAGAGATGAGAATCTTTTTGAAATCTATGTATCCAATATCAGATTTCAGAATTTTTTCTAGGTTTACTTTGTACTTGACATCATTGGCCAACAAATTTTTTCCTTGTAATTGGCCTTTTCTTATTCAGACCCACATGCAAGACATAAATTGCTCTATTATTATGTGCATTGTTTTGAACAACAAATTTGTTACGTGATAGGAGATGTCACCGCTTGAATGTAGTAGCTCCCATCGAACTATTTTATGATAACTGAATCGTTCTGTAATGTTAGTGGCACATGGATCTCCATAGAAGAGTGTTGGGAAGTTTATTTCCTCAACGAATATGTCCTTGAATATTCCAAGTGGACATTTCCCCTCAACATGTGCAATTTCGACAATCTTGTCTTGCAAGTCACGAATGCACTGTGAATCAGTGAATTCATGCACCAATGTCTTAGCAGGTGTTTCATTCTCCGATTCATCACTTGTATCAAATTCACTAGCATTTTCAAGAGTCTCTGCAGAGTTGTCATCCTCTTCTCCAAGAACGTTGTTCTAGTTCTCATTTATACAAATGTTATGTGCTTTGTACAGGGCCCTGGAACATAATTCTTTTAATGCTTTCATAACAACATGCACACACACTTTGCCTATATGATACACATTTTTGTATTGCAAGCATCTTTTGAGATCCACACCAATTGTCAGTGTATCACTAATGAATTGTGGTAAGGATTTTTGCACAACATCTAGTTGAACAAACACATTAATAATTGATCCCGTTAATCCCATCTGGGGTCATTTATAGCCCCAAAGCCTGATTTGTGCAAATGCAATTCGCAGAGACACAAGTCTCTCTTCAAGTTTCGTAAGTTCACTTACATCTGGTAGTGGTGTATTACATCTTATTTGGTCAGGGGTTGAAAATCGTGTCAGTTTTCCATTTTCAAGCGACTGTTTGCATGGATGACAAATTTTTCCACTGGAAAATGTTTTATCATGTGTTGTCAAGCGGAGGTATTCTTCTTCCAAATCAGGCGTGAAAGAATTATTGTTTTTTGTGAAATTCAATTGATCGCAAATTTCACATGCAATGGAAGGAGTATATTTGATTTGTTTCATGTAGGTCTATCTTGCATCTTTATTTTGTCGGGAAGTATGGGTAGAAAGTGTTTGTTGGTTTTCATTGGTAGCAGTGCACGATGTTGCTTCTAGCACACAGAATGTGATTTTTTCCTCTGGGAAAGTTGCATGACCATTGTGGGATATGCGACCGTACCTGTCTCTGTTGTGTTGTGTATGAACAATTTTTTTTAGATTGTGATATGTCAGTTTCTCTCTAAAAGGAGGCATCACAATGTATTTTTTTCTCTCGTGCATGACCTTTTTCAAGTTGTGGTAACTTAGTCTATGTTTCTTGTTCAAGGGCAAGATGACCTGATGGCAGTTGGGATGAATTTCACTCTGAATAAATATCATGCGACGCTTATGCACATTCGATGTGGTTTGGCTGGCATTGACATTGGACATTGGAACACCAATATTTCCTATACAACCAATGTTTTTTTCTCTCTTACGTATGAAATTTTTCAGGTTGTGATAACTTAGTCTACATTTTTTGTTTAAGCCCTGTATGGCCTCTTCACAACTGGGATGAATTTCACGCATGAATTTTTTCAAGTTGTGATAACTTAGCCTACGTTTTTGTTTAAGCCCTGTATGGCCTTATCACAACTGGGAGGAGTTTCATTCTCATTAAACAACATGCCACACATATGCAGATTCGATGCAGTTTGGGTGGCATGGACATTGAACCCTGAACCAGTGATTTGTCCAAGCAAAGGTTGATAATGGATATGTGTCGTATCTATTTTCAACAAGAGGATGTCAATTGTTCGATCGTAATTTTAATCAATAGATTAGGAATGGACAATGCCATCTGGCAAGGTCGACCAAACCTGGATATTTACTCTGAATATGATAGATAGCCATTGCAAACATAATCTTCAAACTTCCACATTTCCTTTTTCATATGGTAGTGACATGTTTACAAGGTATTCTTGCCAACTTGCAATTGATGGCATATTTTCTAGGAGATGTGGCGAAAGGTGTTGATGAAAGAAACTAAAAGCATGCTGGCTGCCGCCTATAATTGCATCGCAAAAGGAATGTATAGTGTAAAGCCACAATGACTGCACATCGAAATCTTCTTCTAGAAAACAACAAATTGCATTGAACAAACTATCTCCACAGCTAAATACAACAATTGTCACTAGCTGCAAACCATGGGAGTCTATGCGATGCATAATCCGTTTCCACTGCGATTCAAGGTCTTTGCAAACGAGGGACAAGTAAATATGAGGTCCTCCAATATTGCATATGGAATTTTTTTTGTATAGTAGTGGTTCATAATGACCACTAACAACATTGTCATCATGGAACAAGATGCAATATGGATTGTTAGATGCAGTTTTGTTGAATAGTAGATATCTTGTTTTTCTTGTCAATGACCATATTCCAATTGATATATTGAGCCAATTATACAACCACCATATACAAAATGTATCTCTCCAAATTCCCCTCTCATGCGTAGGCAGAATTGGATATGCACACAACCGCATCTTTGAAAAATACGCAACGACATCATGTATTCCATGCAACTGCTGAAGAAAATCAGATTCCAGTTTGTATTCATACGAATCCAATGCCTTAGCATCACCATTTTTTAAACATCCCAAGAAATAATCTATCAATCCATTGCGCAGATCAGTCGAGGAATAACGTAAATGTAGTAGAACCTGAAATGCATCAAAAAGGCAATCCCCTATAGTATACGAGAATGCATCCAATCTAAAAAGCCCATTTCTATGCAACACCTCATCAATGTTGTCATGTATAATGGAGTGTGTATATATTTCATATGAATCAACATATATTACTTGTTTCATCTTTTAAACTGTGATTTTGAAGCTGTTTCTTAGCTACTTTTAGTTTGTGTGAAAACAAAGAGAAGGGGGAAAAAATAAAATGAAAACAAAATAAAAAAATAAAATAGAAAACTACAATCGTGGAACTGCGTACCAATCTCGGTATTTATCCTTCAACCTTATTCTTGTCAAATTCAACCCCCCCCTAGTCGCCACAATAGATGACAAGAAAACAAACCTACACTAAAAAGTGAACCAAACAGAAGAAACAACGCAAATAAATAAGACTATAAATTTGCTGAGCACAAAGAACGATTTTAGCCTATTCATGGTGTGCATCCTACAATCTTCTCAGAGGCAGAAAAAGTTATGAAAAATAGAAAGGATGGGACAAAGGAAACATGTGGACGCATTTTTTTGACCCATAGAATAAAAACATTTCCTGCCTCTACACCCCGACGGATGGTTCCCCCTTGTGACAACTCCGAATTCGTTTTCTAAACCCCTTTGCATTGCAATTTTCGAAATATCTATGGCATAATATGCAAGACGGGGCAACTGACATATGAAGACGCATATAAAGTTATGCAAAATAGAAAGGATAGGACAAAGGCAACAAGTGGACGCAATTTTTTGACCCAAAGAATAAAATAATTTCATGCCTCTACACCCCGACGGATGGTTCCCCTTATGACAACTCAGAATTTGTTTTCTAAACCACTTTGCATTTCAATTTTCAAAATATCTATGGCACAATATGCAAGATGAGGCATTCGACATATGAAGATGCATGGTTTCCAGGAATAGAAAATAAGAGCACACAAAAAGATGTTCTGCAACAAAATTTCGAGGTAGGGATTCCCACCATTGAAAAATCTTGCCTGCAAGGTGAAAAACACCAAGTAGAAAAAAAATAATAGCAACGAAACGATGGCACATAAACTTACCCGTCAATGAGGGATGACAAGAGCTTAACGACAAAACTTGCAAACCGCAACAACAAGTCCAACAACTTGCAAAGTTGAAGAACAACAAACCAGTGAACAAACAATTGCAATTGCAGGACCTCAACTTTGCAAATTTCAATCAAACAAAAACAAGAAGCATGGAATGAACCAATGAACAAGCAACAACCACTGAACCAGTGATGCCACTGGGGAACAATTTTGCACAATTTCATTGCAAACAACACCATCAAAAAATATGGAACAAAACTGTACAATAAACTTTTAAGGCTGTGAGACCTATTAGGTAAACACTTAAGACTGTCAGAACCATCGAAGGGTGTCATCCTATGCAAACATTTCAGAAATCCTGTAGCGTATCATGCCTGTTTACGTACACAACAATGACAAAGAGTCTCGAAGAACACAAGAATAAAGAAAAAATCACACATTTAATATGCTAGATAATGTATTCGAAGGACAACTTTGGATATGCTAGCATATCAAACATTGGGATAAATTTAGCTAGCAAAAAATGCTAAGACAAACATTCGAACTAATGCTAGCATTAATCCACCTTCAAGCAATACATAGGAAAAATATATGATTCAAAAAGACTGTATACGATAAAAAAGTTTGGATATGTTAACATATAAAACATTGGGAATAACGAAGCCGACAATAAGACCTCCAATCTATTATCCAATCAGATCATTACATATATGGTACTTTTTATTATATAAAAATCAATGTTTTTAGTTCCCTAGCTCCAATAATATATATTATGCAAATATTTCTGGTCAAAGGACAAACTAAAATGAAGTTAATGAATTATCGATCGCTATAGTCCCTCTATGCCTACGACAGGGATGAATAAAGTGGACATATAAGTTTCATTTGCATCGAAGCAATTTAATAAAGTGGACATGTAAGTTTCATTTGCATCGAAGCAATTGAAAGCGAGGAGAGAAACATTGAATTTCTCTCTTTATATATATATATATATATATTTTAACTATCATTTTTTTATATATATAATACAATCTATATATTATGCACATGTAAATTTAGTTAAAATTGGATTGTTTTAATATAGGAATGAGTTTGTTAGGTTATTTTGGAATTTAATTTTAAATTCAATGAAGTACAATACTTAAGGAGTAAATGATGATAGTTTTGTATAAATTTTTATTGAGGGTTAGAAGACATTTTTAGCAAAGATGCATTTTATAGTATATAATGTGTGTTAAAAAATAATAATAACAACATCAAGAATAATATTAAATCAAAATATATTTAAGTTGGCTTGAAAAAATACCTCAAATCCATAAACCTTGGATTTATGAAGTACTAAAAGGGATCAAATCCCGGAGATAAAATGATCAATCTTGATTCTTGAACCTAGATTTATGAAGTGCCAAAATGGATCAAATCTCTGAAAAGGACTTGATTTGTCTTGGTGCTTGATGGATCACATCTTGATTTGTCCTGGTGCTTGAGAGGTCTTAATCATAAGATCTATCAAATCTCTTGAAGCATTTGATCTCTCTTACTACTTAATGAATTCATGGTTAAGATGGATCACTTTATCTCCAGGGATTTGATCCCTCTTAACACTTACAAATTTAAGGTTGAGATGAATCTATACTATTTTTTAATAATTAATAAAATTAACAATATAATTTTGAATTATGATTTCAAGTGCACTTGCACTATTTGTGGATTTCAAAATAATAATTTTATTTTTTGAAAAAAAAATAGTGTAGAGATTAATTTATAGTTACGCAAGTGATAATTTATAGGGAATCAAAACTTAAAAAAAAAAACACTTATATTTTGAAATTACAATGTTTTAAGACGGTCAATTTTTTCATAAATTTAAAATCAATAAAATTAATTCTATAAATCACTACAATTTAATTAAAAATAAATACATTTTATATATTTAAAACTAAATATGTTTTGTATATAAAATTATTATTGAAAATTAAAATACTAACATAGATGTGGAACAAAACCATTAGTTCTAGTATAGTCACATCCACCAACAACAACATATTTAGAGTCTAAATAATGATAACATGTTATATAAACATTACATGTACATGTTACTTTTAACATATTCCCACTAAATAAATAATATTTACATAATGATTAACATGTATGCATTATATAATATATATGCTATATATAACATATGCATGACATTTGAGAGAGTATGTGTTTTGAAAAACTATAAATTAGCTTGTGTGACACTTGTCTATGTCATAGTTTCATGAGAAGTATATATTAAACATGTTTATCATAGGTGTTGTTTAACTGTTCTATGTTTTGACTTTTTTCACTGGAATCTAGTGACATAAATATGTATGAAATCATTATTTCATGTTGTTTAAAATCCATTTTTGAATGCCAAAATGGATTCAACATGATGAAAAACCCATGGGGCACTCAGATTACACAAAAATAAGCACTCAAATCTGTGGATCTAACAATTTATTGCCGTATTTTGAGCAAATATCCTTAGAAAATATTGTTGGAGAAAGGCCAAAATGTAGAACGTTTAGAATATGGATTTATTATATATAATAAAGTTTTGTATTTTTTAACAGTACCATGGACCTAGTGATTTAATAAGTAGAACTTAATATTTATCTGACATTGATCATTGTCTTTGTTTTCCTAAAAGATGTGGGAAATTTTAGAACATAACCTAAATTGTGACAATTTAAAGGATGGAGCTTTCAGGACCCTCTTGAGATATACCTAGTGTATTTTAAGGTTCAAAGCATAAAGAACCAACCATAAATATGATTAAGAGATTTTAAATCATGTATTACATTAAGGAAACATAGTTAGTATGGGGAAGTTACACTCTCAACAAATTGGTAATTACTTTATCCACTTCAAGGTTATGTGGAAGCCAAGTCAACATTGAAGATGTGAAGCTAGTAATGAAAGATTTTCTAAGAGGACTATTGGCTCAAAATGTAGACCAAGGTACACAAGGGTGTTCTACAAAGGTGTTGTAGTCTAACACGAACATATCAATCCCTTGTGGTAGGAAGGTCTTATTGTTAGGAAATGAGGAACACTTCCACGCTAAACCTAGTAGAAGAGAGGAAGAAAGATTTAAACACGAAAGTAAATGACAAAGAAAACACACAATACACATATATTTTACCCTGGAAACCCAAACAGGAAAACCGACATTCCTTGAGCGTTCTACTCCATTGTTGTATTATTCATTCAGAATAAAAGGTTACATGCCTAAACTTGGTCTACACCCAAGACACAATCGACATCATACCTTTTTGCTTTACACAAGAACAACCTTGTGTTCAATTTGAATTACATCTACATGACCAACAACCTCTATGATTATTGATTAGAGATTAGTTATTAGCTATTACAACATTACAACATGCCTTCTTTATAGGCTTTACACTAGGAAAAACCCTAAAGAAAAGGAGCCCAAAGATGGTTACATATTTATGCAGATCATTGGCTACAAATTCCACGAATCTCAGGATTCTATTACAGTCGACTACCAAGTCAGATTACCAATCGACTATCAATTGGCCTTCATTCGGTCTTCAGATGATTTCCACACGCCCGCCTGTCTACCTCTTATCAGTTGACCTCTTCAACTTGTTGTCATTGTCTTCGACTTTGACTTTACATGGTCGAACCACCTCAACCTTCGACTTGCTGTCGATGTCTTCGACTTCAACTTTACCCAGTCGAACCACCTCAACCTTTGATTTGTTGTTTATTCCTTCGACTTCGAATTTACCTAATTGAACCACCTCGACCTTCTTCTTGTTGTCGATTCCTTTGACTCTGAATATCATTCGATCCACCTTGACTAGAATTTCGCTGCAAAGAATATAACAACCCAAAATTTTCCCACTTGTTATTTTATTTTCTGAAACCAGGAGATCTCTGAACTCTCGTTCACAGACCTAGGGAAGCAATACCCATTACCTCTTTGCACCAATAGAACTTCATAGCACTCACAAACTTGGTCAAAGAGTCTTTTATGTTTTCCAACGTGTCTACTTTATTCAGTAACACCTTGTTTCTTTCCACCATGTCTCTCACGAAATGGTATTGTACATAAATGTGCTTGGTATTATAATGATAAGTTGAGTTCTTTGCTAGGAATATTGTGTTTTGAGTGTAGCAACTTATCTTCATAGCTTTATACTCAAACATGATTCCTGAAAACAACCTTTGCAACCATATTGCTTCTTTACTTCCATGAGTCGCTGCCATGTATTCAAATTCTATTGTTGACAAGGCTACAACCACCTATTGCTTACTCATCTAGTTGATTTCTTCGAAAGTCCCATCAGGAAGGACATCATTGGGGAGGGCGTGCTTGGAGTCGAAGAGGACCGGTGGATAAAGTCTCAACGATTCACAAATTGAGGCATCTTGAACACATATCCACTGGTTGACCTTGGTCTATCCAGATCTCCATCCCAGTTGACGTTGAAAAATACATGTACATTTACTTCACTGTCATCTTCAGATTTTCCTTGGTAGCATATAGCGTAATCTTTTGTGCCACACAAATACCTGAATACTCTCTTGATAACTATCTAGTTCTCCTTCCCAAGTGCCGAAATGTATATACTCAACACTCCCACTGCATGAGCAATGTCTGGTCGAGTGCAGACCATCGCATACATTAGACTGCCAACAACACTTGCATAGGGAACACATGCCATGCCATCTATTTCTTCATGTGTCCTTGGACACAGTTCAATAGTTAGACTTGTTCCCACAGGAATTGGCACCTTCACAGGTTTGCAATATTGCATGTTGAAACATTTCAAAACTGTTTCAATATACTTCTTCTGTTTCAAAGAGAGATTTCTAGATGCTCATTCTCTCTTGATCTCCATTCCCAGAATGAATTTCATTGCACCGAGATATTTCATGTCGAACTTGGAGGATAGTTGCTTCTTCACCTTCTTTATTTCATTCATGTTGTTTCCAATCAACATGTCGTCGACATACAATGCTACATAAATGAACCACCCATCTTCTAATTTGGAATATATGTAGTGATTAGCTTTGCTTCTCACAAACCCCAAACTAAGGATGTATGTGTCGAACTTTTGGTACCACATCCTTGGTGATTTATTTAGACCATAAAGGGATCTTTTCAGTTTGCATACCAAATCTTTCTTTCCCTTTAATACAATCCTTCAAGATGTTAGTAGATGATTAAATTGATATGTTGAATTAATTGCGTAGGTGAATATTTCAATGTTTGTTTAGTGCCTGGGAAATTTTTTAGAGATCACAAAACCGTAGTAGATTACACTCTGTAATTAAGGAAATTAAGGAGTGTTGTGGTCAAGTGCGCCATGAATTTGATGAATAATGTATGATTGGTCATATGATTAGATTACTTGCGCCATGATTTTTTTATGAATGATGTATAAATGATTAAGTTATTAGATGGCTTGCGCTATGGAATAAATGTTGACGTGTGAAGGGTTAAGTAATTAGATTTCTCTACGCTTGAAATAATGTTGATATATGTTGAGTTAAGTAATTAGAATACTCTTGCACCATGAATAATTGATGATTAATATTGATTGATTGATCTAGTTGTTGTTGGCTTGATTGGAGTAGCGGGATTAGACACCTCCTTGTTCCTTAGAACAATCACCATCCCTGAGACCTTAAATGGTCAAAATCCATCATATGAATCCTGGGCTTGAGCATTTCTTATGTGTCCTGGAGGTCCTAACCATGCAGGATAGGTTGGGAGGGTAGTTATTTTTGTGTTCAGTGACATGATACACACACACACACACACACACACACACACACACACACACACACACACACACACACACATGTTTATGTGTTGATCATGTGTCGCAAATTTCATGTTATTGCATGGAATTGTGTCTTCATGGATTTCAATGTTGCGTCGCTTGTAGTGCTTTAATTATGATGCTATGTTGATTATAATTGCTATGATTTATGTTGACATTAATTTCCCAATGCTTGAAAAAAAAGAAAAACTTAAATACCTATTGTGCTTCACTATTCGTAATCATAAATGAGGGGTCGTTACATATGGTATCAGAGCAGGTTCAACCCTACGACTTGGGAATAATTACGCCTTCCACTGTATAAAACACTTGATTAATATCATATCATTATTTAAAATTTAAATTGTTTGTGCCGGTAATCCTGGATAGAGGACGCCATGGAGATAGACGACATGGTGTTGGGGAAGGAGGTGTGACACCTCCAGTAGCATCCATGTCATATAATTCTAACCCCCAAGGAGAAGAGCAAGTCATTAGACAGGAGCTGATTGTTGTGGGGGAGATGTGGTTGGTCTGACGAGTTCCTTCCAAAGGATATCATAGGCCTTGATTAATCGACTAAATAGAGATGAGACCAGGGCACCTATACCCAATGAGGGTTCACGATGTGCTCCAGCTGGCAGTGATAAAATTCACAGAGAACTCGAGAAGGTTAAGTTTCTTGATTTCATGGGTGCCATAGGTGGCTCGGCCACTGGATCATGGTTGGAGAACATGGCAATGTGCTTCTCACTTCACGATTACACCTCCAACATGAAAGTTTGCATGGAAGTATTTCAGTTGAAGGTGGAGTGCTCTTCTATGGTGGAAGACGCTCCTACATCAACTAAAAATGGTCATCGAAGATGTGTCTTGGGAAATGTTTGAGGAGCGGTTATGGGAGAGGTAATTATTAGAGGAATTCATTGAGTGCCAGCTCAATGAGTTCAACGCCTTACCACAGGGTGGTCGTACGGTGCTTGAGTATGAGACCCAATTCATGGCATTTCTTGGTATGCTTCACATCTGAACACCGAGAATTTAAAGGTTAACAAGTTGTGTTTGTCCTAACTTATACATTCGGTGAAGGTGAGGATCCTAATGCCTCAGACATTGCATGAGGTAGTCCATAGGGCCCTCATAATTGAGGAAGAGCTGACCAGTGGGAGA
>WSFP011450644.1:0-19756 GCA_009831015.1 Picea engelmannii
GTATTTGGTATAGAAAGATTGATGATTAAGATGGTAACAATTGGTACCCCTGGACCAACATATTTCTCTGTTGTGATATTTGTTGACATTAGGCTAGCTAGTTTTCCAACAACTTGTACTATTGTTGGATCCTTCTTCTTTCTCCCTAATTTCTTAAGGCATAGTTCCCTAATTGTTCTTGTATAAATGGGTATGTTCTTTATAGCTTATAATAAGGGAATCTTAACACAAATGTTCTTTAGTTCATTTAAGAAATCATGCTTAGAAGGAGTTATAGTTTTTCCAAATTTAACCTTTCTAGAAAAGGAGGCATTTTGGTTAATTGTGATTGTTCCTTCTGAATTTCAACTGAGTTATGTGCAATAGTGTTAGGTTTATTGGGATTTTCTTTTTCTTTTTCTTTTACAACTACAAGGGGTTCTTTATGGACTGTTCTACCAGACCTTAAGTGGATATCCTGGACATAAACAATTCTATAAGTAGGTCTTTCCACTTAATTGTTAGAATTAACTACTGGTTGTGATGGCAATTGAGTAGGTATGGGAGGTGGTTGGTTAGATGACAGCTAGATTTGTTGTGGTTGAGTGATTTGTGGGTATTGAATGGATGGATTTTTTTATTGTTGCAAGTATGGTTGTTGTTGGAAAGGATAATATTATTGTTGAAATGGGAAAGTTTGTTGTTGAAAACAATAATGTTGATATGGGTGATATGATGTTTGAGGATTTTAGGGAGGCTGGTTTCCACAAGCGGTTCCTCGCCAACCTTGTTGAAAAGGTTGATTTTGAGCCTTCTGAGGAGGCCATTCTTGCCAAGGCAAAGGGGTGTTCCATGTGTTTTGTACAACATTTGAATTAGAATATGAAGGAAGTTGTTGAGTAGGATCTCGATCCATACCTAGTGTGCATGGCTGCCATGGTCTTCTTGGTGAAACATAATAAAGAGATTCTATTATTGTGCTTTCACCTTTGAAAATTGATTTGAGTCTAGGCGATGATGGACAATCCTCCGTTGAATGGTTCTCTGCACAAATACCACAAACTTGAATACTATCAAGTGGACATTCTCTGGGTGGATGCTTTTTCTTACATCGATGGCAAAAAATTGCTAAAGATTCATTTTTATCTTCTTATTTCTTTTTATCCTTCAATGTGTCAATCTGAGATCCTGATGTACTCAAAATATTAGTTTTAAAATTCTCTAACAAATTGCCTAGTTCTTCCCTAGTAATACTCCCCGTGGTTGATTTGGTGACTTTGGAAAGAGCATCTCTCGATCCTTTCACAGCCTTAGCTCCGCCCCTGGAGTATTTCCTGCACATTTCAACAATTTGTTCAAAAGGTAAAGTTGAAATGTCTCATAAACCCACGAGATTAAGAATATCAATAAATTCATCACGAATTCCCTTTAGAAATATAGTACGAATAACATCGAAATTTAAAGAACTGTGTTTTGATTTTTGTAAATTAAACAAAAATCTCTCTAGGTAGTCCTCTAAGTTCTCATCTTCTTGTTGATCCATCCTGAAAATATCTTCCTTAGAATCTCTTGGTCTATCGTAATCTTGATACTTCTTAAGGAAAATCTTCCTCATAATATCCCAATTCCCAATAGTATTCTCTCCTAGCCCCACAAACCATTTTAAAGTAGTGTTCTTCAAGGTGGTAGGAAACAAATGAAGTTTGTGAGCATCATTTGTATATACATAAGTACGACATAATATATCAAATTCAAATAAAAATGCATCAGGATCTTCATAGGCCATACCATGAAAGTTAGGAAGAATGTAAGGAGGGATGTTTTTCATCTTTAACTCATTGCCAAATTCTGTAGGTACATCTAAAATAGGAAAACCAAAAGTAACCTCTTCTTCTTCTTCTCCTACATCATTTGGTGCTCTTTCTCGTTCTCCTTTGCCTTTTGGTATTCTATGCCTTTCTTCTTCTTCTATTCTTGGTATTCTTTGTCTTTCTTCCCCACCTCTTGGTCCTCTTTCACCTTCACCTTCTCTTCTTGGAATTCTTCCTCCGCCTCCAATATGCGATTCTTCATTAGCCTTCTTATTGTCACAGAAGATCCAAAACTCCTTACTCCAACCTTCTGGTGTTTCTTCTGGATCTTTAGGTTGTTCAACAACCTCCTCAGTTTGTGTCTACTTTGAGCTTTCTGCAACAATCCTCTTCCTTGTATCTTTCTTAGTACCTATACGCAAGTTAGTAACAAGGGGTTTTGTGGATGTTTTGATAGCTGGTTTGATGGATGACTTAGTATATGGTTGTGAAGATGATGAGGTAAGTGGTCTAGTAGATGAATTAGTAGGTGGTTGTGAAGATGAAGTAGGTGGTTTAGTACATGGCTTAGTAGGTGGTTGTCATGACTTAGTAAGTGGTTTTATGGGGGGGGGGGTTATTTATTTTTATTTTTATGAAACAACTTCTTTTTCTATCTTAACAAACCTACCCTTACTATCCCTAGGTCTATTCATGCAAATCACACATGACTAGTTCTTGTGAAGACTCACAAAATTGGTTGTGTAGGTTCGTACCTCCCGTTTTACCTTCTTCACTCCTTCCACTTTGAATGTGTGAACAAAATAAAAAATTTCAAAAATAATTCCTTTTGTGCTTCTCTGGAAACGACGCCAAAAGTGTTAGTGCACTAATTGGTAAAGATTAGGACATTAAAATATCAATCCAGGGTTGGTAATCTTACGAGGCACATTCATTGTATGTGAGGGTACTAGTCTTAAAATCAATATGAAATCTATCAAGAACACTTTCAAACAATGCTACAAAACACTTTTGTAAACTAATTTTAAAAAAGAGACAAGAACCAGCTCTTCAAATGTTCACAACTTCAATGGTAGGAAATTAGGTAACAAAGGGAAACTGTTTCAAAGGAATGAAAGCATATATGTAACAAGACTCATCTTGACCATGAACTTAGAAGAATTTGTATGCATCTAAGAAAACAAAGCAAATGATTCAAGAAGTACTAGATTCCTTCAATTATCTCACAATCTTCTTGGTGGGAAATCAAATGACAGAGTGAATTTGCCTCTTCAAGTGATGGGCTAAAGTTGTCACAATTTCAATGGTGGAAATCCAGATTGTAAAGTGTAGGGTTATTCACAATAATACTTTGTTAACCATGAAGTTTAAATAACTCAATAAGAGAGGACTCCCTGCAATAATAATCTATTTAATTGTGAAGTAACATTTGTAAGGAATGCTTCGACACACATGAGCATTGACAAATGCTATTTATAAAATTCCTATTCTGAATTCCAATCCAACCAATCAAATGATCACTTATGATTTTCTACTCGTTGCAAAACATGCTATATAGTTTCCACAAGACCTTAATGGCCCGAGGAAGCTTATAACAATACTATGAGAAACCCCTTCTTAAGTTATCAATGAAAGATAAGATTGATTTCCAGTTCTTATTAGAACAAGCTAACAATAAAATTTAAATGACATTCAACCAATATAACATTGACACACATTTGATCTAGAAAATAAATGATAAAAGAAAATGTTATAACATAAAGAAATTGCAAAATATAAACTCACACACTAATGCATAGTACTGCCACACGAACCAAACATGGGGGCCCTCTAAGCTGGTGCATGCACAGGTGAAGAAAATTAAATAGAGAAAATCATATCTTGGTATTAAGCACAAAATGAGTTATACATTGGTTCATAAATTCTCCAATTCGACTCCACAAATGCCTCATAGTTTGGCATATTTATACATAATAAAACATAGCTGATGAGCTTGAAAACCCTCTCTAAGATGATGATAGACCCCATCGACCTCCTATCAATGTTGGATGAGCTCTAGGTGAGCGATTTTCTCCCAAAAATCTTGAGAAGATTGAATTTCTATCATGTTTCTATTCTTTTGCTTATGGATAGCGCACTGACCGCACATTGACTGGTGAGTTTCTGGACCGTTTTTCGTGCATCTAGAGGACATGATCCATGGTGAGAATGCTAGGAGCAAAACCCATGTGTCTGTTTTCTCTGACTCAGCTTGCAAGTATGCTAAGTTAGGATCAACTACTGGAAAATATTTTTTATGGTAATAATACAGAGAAAAACCCAAAAAATTGATATTTTTGCTTGTTAAATAAAAAAAGAAATAAACTAACAATTACCTCTTTAATCCCTTATTAATCCCGGGAATAGTGTAAATAGGTACAAAAATGTCAAAAATGGAGGAAGAAATGGGTAAAAAGAAGGTGTGCATGGTGGTTTTTACGACAAAAGTTGAGCCCAACCGTTTCACTTGTGCAATTGGTTATGGACATAAATATTATGTTATTGGTAGTGAGTATGCCATTTTTTTTTCCACATAAAAAATCTCAACTTCTATTCATAGTTAGGACTAAAATTAAAATTCTCATGGCTAACTGCACTTTTACAGTAAACCACCCTATCCAATACACTATCCTCCTTAAACTGAAACATCATTGTTGACAATAATTTATAAATTGTAAGGGGCGAAATGCGGGAGGGAGTCTTCATGATTCTAGGGGGGAAGAAATTAAACAATATGTGTGGGGATTAGGAGAATTAAAGAAGATTTTACATAGAAAGAAATGAGTTGCCATTTTTGATCTCCTCTAAATTCAATGAGCCCTCTACTAACCTTTGACCTTCCTTTGACAAAGAATTTAACATCATATTTAATCCCCTATAAACATGTGAAAATGATATAGAATAAAATAGAACTACAATCTCTTTCAAAAATTTTGTATTTTTGTAAAGACTTAAGCATATAGTTTTGTATTTAAGATATTTCATTCATTTAATTAAACAACAAAGTAGAATCTTCAAATATCTAAAATTTTCACAACATATTTGTCTAATACACATTTCATAAACAAAATTGTTTAAACCTAAATCCAAACTAGATTTGAACTTAATACACTGAATATCATTTGTCAATTAAAATCCCATTAAAAAACACATCATTCACCTTCATACAACAACTTTGAATCATAGATCTTACTTGCCCAAATAGTTGAAATGAAAGCAAAAAAATTGTAACAATCAAATACCCTAAATAAATAAACATAAATAAATAAACATAGAGTTGCTCTAAATTATTATTATTATTTTTTATAACCAATCAAATATCCTAAATAACTAAACATGGAATTTCTATAAATTATTATTATTATTTTTCAAACATCGAATGCAATTGAATAATAAAAAGAATGGAGAGTCTAATATGGCAGAAATTATAATGATATCAATCCTCCATATGATTTAGGCAATTGATCTCGGAGGCCGAGAGAACACGGCCACGGGATATTTTACGCAGATAAGGGAGATTGGTACATTGACAGTGAATTTGCGATCCATATGTATAAGCCGTTTTGGCATGGGGACGAGCGCTTTTGCTGGAGCTGTGTCTCCCTAAACATGTGGGCATTGTGAAATGGCAGGTACAAACATGATATATCCAAACTTCCAACAGCCTCATCCAACAAGAGGAACTCCATCTGGGCATTGTGAAATGGCAGGTACAAACATGATATATCCAAACTTCCAACAGCGTCATCCAACAAGAGGAACTCCAGGAGGTACATCACTCTCTTGCTCTTCTGCTCTGTGTTTGTGTGTTCCTTATTCTCATCGTTTTCATAGGCATTACACACCTACAACGAAAACCTGCAACAATTCTTCGAGACATGACACATTTACAAAGTCGCACAACAATTTCTCTCGCTATCATAGATTTGTAAGCGCGAATACCTCGCTATATCTGCTGTTTTGCCATGTGGGTGCCGTAGATATCTATCAGAGAAAATACCCAACAAAGAATGGCTTTAACCCATCTAAGAGCCTGAGGGCTAGGGCCTCTGCCAACGCTCTTGTTGTGCAGCAGGAAGATACAGTAAATAAAATATGCAAAGCCATTGAAGAGGACCAGTGGGAATGCTTACAGGATAACTTTTTGAATTCCATGGCACAGGATTTAAACCCTGATGCGGTGGTGAAGGTGTTAAATCTCCAAACAGATGCCCAGAATGCCCTGAGGTTTTTCCAGTGGGCAGATAAACAGGAGGGTTATGACCATAATACCGATGCATATTTCACCATGATTGAAATTCTCGGCAGAGCAAAGATGTTCACTGAACTACAGTCCCTTTTGCAGAAAATGCAAACCCAAGGACGTGAGATAACTAGAAGTATGCTTCATAGTTTTGTGATGTCATATGGACGGAGTGGCAGGTTCAAAGAATCTCTAGAAGCCTTCAATTTGATGAAGGAGCTGGGATACGAACCCGGTCTTATTGATACTGCCTACAATTCTGTCCTGGTATCTCTAGTGAAAAACAAAAAGCTCGACATGGCCGAAAATCTGTTTGCCCAAATGATTCACAATGGAGTTTCTTGCAACAATTTAACATATACTTCCATGATTCAGTGCTTCTTCTTGAAAGAAAAGATGGAGGATGCCATGAAATTGCTGGATGATATGATCCAGAATAACTACGCTCCAGATGTGGTGACTTATACTATTGTGATTTCTGCCCTCTGCAAGAGAAAAATGATAGAACAAGCTTATGGAGTATTGCAAAAAATGCGTGAGAATGGATGCGAGCCTAACATATATACTTATAATGCTCTTATCCAGGGTCTTTGTGCTGTTCGAAGGCCCGAGGAGGCCTTGGAATTGGTGACTCTGATGGAGCAGGGAGGCGTACCACCAAATATTTACACATACACTATTCTAATACATGGTCTATGCAAGGTACGCAGATTGGATAGAGCAAAAGAGATGTTCAATGAAACTTTGGCGAGGGGGCTGAAACCCAACGGAGTGACCTACAACACACTGCTGAATGGATATTGTAGGGGATCTAGATTAATTGAAGCTATGGACATCCTCAAAGAGATGCATCAGAATGATTGTACACCTGATCGTGTTACGTATACCACCCTGATTCAGGGACTCGTTCAAGGAAACCAGCTTCCAGATGCTTTAAGGATGCATGATGAAATGGAAAACAAGGGGTATGACGTAAACTTCGATACATTAAACATCCTGGCCCGGGGACTTGCTAGGGTCGGTAACCACAAGGATGCAAGTATATTTTATAGAAGGATGAAGGATATGGGTTTTGCTTACAATGCAAGTGATTACTATTTGGCAATACATTGCCTCTCCACAGCAGGAGAGATGGAGGAGGCTCAGGCCCTTCTCTATGAGATGATCAATAAGGGTTATTCCCCTAACCTTACTACTTACAACACAATGATCAAAGGATTTTGCAGACAGGGAAGGTTGGATGATGCAGATGCGATGTTAAATTTTATGATTGAAAATGGCATAGGTCCGGATACTGGGTCTTATAATATTTTGATTAAAGAATTCCACAATCAAGGCCGGACTCAAGATGCAGATCAACTCTATGCAACAGCATTGGAAAGGGGTGTAGTTCTAAATCCAAAACCAGTCATTCAAGAACCTGATGAATTACCGGAGGGCTTAGTTAGAAGCCAGGAGGAGCTTGTCAGAGGCTGTGATGCATAGGGTCTGCCATTCTGCATTTTAACCTGCTGTTTTTCCTCAGTTGTGGGATGAAGGTGGATTACTCTTAATAAGGATGCCTAGCTGATTCTTGTACCTGAATAATAGCTGACAACACAGTTAAATGAACTTATACTTCTTTGGAAACAAATTGTGGATTCTTTTGCTTCCACAAAGTATTGTATCCTTTCCCGTTCATTGCTTTGTCTTCCATAAATGTCTCTCTTCAGAATTTTTTTTACTTATTTTTTCTTCAGAAGTCTAATTTCTCTGTTCAAATTGTATTGCCGAAAAACACTGGGATTGCAAAAGATTGTGGACTATCAACAACTTTCAACTCTGGATATTAGTTAGATATAATGACTGAGTGCTGTGTATAGCTACTTCCCACATGTAATTTAAGTTGTTGCGCAGACAAGATGGGATGGTTCATAGAAAAGATTTATCCTGTAACAGAAAAACCAAAATTAACTTGTGGAAAAGAAAAGAGAATAATCTATTTGCTTCCATTCAAATTGAAAACATCAAAGTTAGAGCAACAGCTATGCCCAACTCATAGCAGTAATTCTTATCTAGATGAAGGTAAAAAAATGCAGGCTCCACAGTTTTTGAACGAAGTTCACAATTTATTCTTGATTTTTGGTTTGTTATGTTTTGTTGGAGCTAGTGGGAAGAAGAGATATGCTCCATATGATGGCTAATGATTGTTATCAGGAAGATACTGAATGTTTTCTGTCTCACTGATATGCTTAGGAATGGACCTGGATGATGTGCATCTAGCAGGTGGATGAGCTATCGTCGTGCTTTTACATGAAGTAGTTGTAAGGATTCGGTTCTTCTTTGATTTAATGTTTACTAAAGACAATTTAAAAGCAATCTATGTTTTGGATACTGCTGAAGTAGCTGAAAAAGGAATTGACATAATGAATCATAATTAGTTCTGTCTGAAGCCCTTGCCTATATATGGCAGAAGGTCTGCATTCCATGTAACATTTGAGCTTGAAACAATTACCCACAAGCTCCATATGTTCCTCATGAGATTTTAGAACTTTGTCCAATTGATGAAGTGACTGCTTTGGATCAGCTCTACAAATCCTATTAAATTTATGTAACAACAGAAAGTTGGATCATGCCTTCTAAGTTCTACTGATGTGCAGCCAATTCTGTTATAACTTTTTGGTAACGTGTTTCATATCATCCACTGATGATAGGGATTAGAGAATTATTCATGCAAACTCCACTCTTTTTGGGACTAGCCTACTTTTTTATCTTTTCCATGTAACATATCCCGGGGAAAACTCCTGGACACTTCCCCTCTTCTTGAGGATGGTACCCAGGATAAACCCTAGATTCTTTAGGGCACAAGGCCAGGTCAACAACAGGGCTCAAAGCCGTTACAAAAATACACTCATTATGAGCTCAACATGTCACTTACATGAATAGAACTTGGGTGGGGAGGATAACACTACATCCCACAACCACTCAGGCGAGACCCAATTGACAAGGGGGCTACCCTACTTGTTCTATTGTCCAATGTTATTTTTTCTTGTAGCATCATTTTGAGGACAGATAAGTATAAATACAAATAGGCAGACATTATTGAGGCATTGTAAGATGCTTTTATTTGTTGGCTTTGGATGTGGCCCACCTTGAACTAGCATTATCTTAGAATTTATGGACTATATTGTTTCTTTTAAAAGAACAAAAACACTTTTCCTATTGCCTGAATATATACATTAGGACTGAAGCCTATGAAGATAGACATTATTAACTATTTGTTATTTTATTCATGGTCCTAAAGGCCTTGAAAAGAATAATAAACTAAGTTGCACAACACGGGGAAACGGGTACGAGTTTCTAAAACGGAAATGCGCTGGAAACGTGACCCCCCAATATATATATATATATATATATATATATATTAATGTGCTATTTTATAAATAGCATGTTCTATTGAAATTTTGAAAGAAAGCATTATGAATAAATGAGCAAGAACATTTAAATGACAAACATAAATAAAAAGTGATGTTCCACCATTGCTTATATTGCAATCCTCATCATTAGTATCACCCTTTGCCTCTTGTTTAGCCTTTGCCTCTATCTTGATCCTCTAGGGACATCAGTCAACACCACCCAATTCTGATGAAACCGCCTAATCCAAGCCTTAAAATATGGTAGAAAAGGCTTAACCTGCCTAATCAATGATTTTGGTTTGAGTGAAGGGTACATTTTTGCTAAGGCCATGACAGAGAAGTTCAACAATCAACATCACCAACATCAGGGTTCATAAAGGGCTTGGTGCTCTTGATTAAATGCCAATCCCATACCCTCATACATGATAGAATCCAATGAAAATGTTGCAATCCTACCAATCCTGAAATCCTTAAAACTGTTAGGAAATGTTAGGAAAGTTAATGGAAACGTCAACATTTACTTTAAGAATTTAACATTACCGTTAATTGCCAGCATTTTTGGTCAAGCCTAATAAAAAACCGAGTCAAATCAAGTCAAAATAGACAGATTTAGCATTGGAAATGTGTCATACAAATGCTGATATGGCTCAAAAACATGTTTCCAGCAGTATGAAATGTGTTTCCCACACGTGGGACGTGCTCGTATGGCTGGAAATGCGTTTCAAGGCCGTACTACATGTGTTTCTGCATTTCGGTATGGAAACGTGCTTGGTATGGCACCTGAAGTGGTGTTTCTGCAACATAGATAATAATGATATAGCCCTAAGTGCTAACATTCCCCATCATCTCCTTCCGAGAATAAAAGCATTGGGTCCTAGTGCTTCCAACAAATGAGAGAAGTGTTGTATCATGATGTTTGAACTCCGATTTTTCTTAATGGGGAATCTTCTTGTCATTGCCTCAAGGTCTGAGGTCCTACAAATATGTTGAACCTTTGTGTTAAAGAGACTGTCTATCTGGAGAAGAGGATGGATAACAAGTACCACATTATGCGGATGAATAATTGATACTTCTATCTTGTTGAAGCAATAGGGTAGGTCCAACTATAACATATGAATATGCCTGAATATATCTAAAAACTTAGAGTGACAGTGATGGAGATTAGTCATTACTTCTTTTAACTTAAGCTGTTGATGTCTCATGGTAGGGTTCACTGCTGTAAGATAACCATCGACCTGGGAGTGGAATGTGGTAAGAACCTTGAATTCTTGATTTAGATGTAGAATATTATGCCAATTGGAGAAAAATTATTGAACTATGATGCATTAGGTGTCTCTGAATTAATGAAGGCTATTGTGTTGTGTGATTTCTGTTAAAAGTGTCTTATAAATGATTTGAAAAGAATAATAATCTAAGTTGCATGACATGGGGAAATGGGTACGAGTTTCTGAAACAGAAATGCGCTGGAAACGTGACCCCCCAATATATATATATATGTGTGTGTGTGTGCTATTTTATAAATAACATGTTCTATTGAAATTTTGAAAGAAAGCATTATGAATTAATGAACAAGAACATTTAAATGACAAGCAATGTTCCACCATCGCTTATATTGCAATCCTCATCATTATTATCACGCTCACCCTTTGCCTCTTGTCTAGCCTTTGCCTCTATCTTGATCCTCTAGGGACATCAGTCAACACCGCCCAATTCTGATGAAACCACCTAATCCAAGCCTTAAAATATGGTAGAAAAAGCTTAACCTGCCTAATTGATTTTGGTTTGAGTGAAGGGTATATTGTTGCTAAGGCCATGACAAAGGAGTTCAACAATCAACATCACCAACATCAGGGTTCATAAAGGGCTTGGTGCTCTTGATTAAATGCCAATCCCATACCCTCATATGTGATAGAATCCAATGAAAATGTTGCAATCCTACCAATCCTGAAATCCTTAAAACTGTTACGTCTGCTGAATTTTGAATGTGATATGGAGTTCTACTTTCTCCATATGAAGTCCGATGAGGTTGGAACCACTCTCAAACATCTTGAAACAATTAATGGTAAAGTTAAAAATTTAAGTAAAAGTTGACCTTTTTTTTTTTTATCTTTCCTAACATTTCTTTATCCTTGATAAAGGAAATGTTAGGAAAGTTAATGGAAACGTCAACTTTTACTTTAAGAATTTAACATTACCGTTAATTGCCAGCATTTTTGGTCAAACCTAATAAAAAACCGAGTCAAATGAAGTCAAAATAGGCAGATTTAGCATTGGAAATGTGTCATACAAATGATATGGCTCAAAAACATGTTTCCAGCAGTATGAAACACGTTTCCCACATGTGGGACGTGCTATTATGGCTGGAAATGCGTTTCAAGGCCGTACTACATGTGTTTCTGCATTTCGGTATGGAAACGTGCTTGGTATGGTACCTGAAGTGGTGTTTCTGCAACATAGATAATAATGATATCGCCCTAAGTGCTAACATTCCGCATCATCTCCTTCCGAGAATAAAAGCATTGGGTCCTAGTGCTTCCAACAAATGAGAGAAGTGTTGTATCATGATGTTTGAACTCTGATTTTGCTAAATGGGGAATCTTCTTGTCATTGCCTCAAGGTTTGAGGTCCTACAAATATGTTGAACCTTTGTGTTAAGGAGACTGTCTGTCTGGAGAAGAGGATGGATAACAAGTACCACATTATGGGGATGAATAATTGATACTTCTATCTTGTTGAAGCAATAGGGTAGGTCCAACTATAACATATGAATATGCCTGAATATATCTAAAAACTTAAGTTTAGTCATTACTTCTTTTACCTTAAGCTGTTGATGTCTCATGGTAGGGTTCACTGCTGTAAGATAACCATCAACCTGGGAGTGGAATGTGGTAAGAACCTTGAATTCTTGATTTAGATGTAGAATATTATGCCAATTGGAGAAAAATTATTGAACTATGATGAATTAGGTGTCTCTGAATTAATGAAGGCAATTGTGTGGTGTGATTTCTGTTAAAACTTAAAAGTGTCTTATAAATGATTTGCTTGGATAGAACGGATGAATACTGAAACTGGGAAGAATGCTATATGTTGTATTTAGGGTGAACATGTTTCCTAGCTTCAGACATCTCACTTATAGAAGAGGAAGGTTGATTCTCTAGAAGACAAATATGGAGTAGAAGTAAATTGGAAACCCATTGATTGGTGTGCTTAAAAGAAACAGAATTAATACTATATTAATTAACATCCTTATAGAAGTACTATTAGATGTGTCAGATCATGCTCTTTTGTCCTATTGATATGGCTTCCAGGTATATTATTACAACAATTGAGACCGGTGATGTTACTTGTTGCTTTATCAATGCATCTCAGACTTATTGCTCAGGAGAATTTACAAATATGTTTCATTCTAGACAATTTGTCATTATCCTTCCACCCTAAAGAATATGGTCGTCGATACAATTCCACATCTAAATGCAATTTATCTACTACACACTTAGAGATTACATTTCTCTTATAAGCATTATCAAAACTATAATTGACAGAAAATCATGAGTTAGATGAGCCTTTGTTATAAATAAGCTTTCCTTATATAGGTCCTTTTTCTGGTATTGTTCAAGACCACATTATTCAGTTGCTCTTTGAAATTGTTGCCCATGATCTGTATCTTTTCTTGAGTGCCCCCTTGCATTACCCTCTTAAAGAGCTTGAAGGGCTTCTTCAATGAGCTTTCTCTGCTCATTATAATCTATGTTGGATTTGATATCAAAATATTTCTTGGCATGTTTCATGTTTGATGCCTTCATCTTTTTCTTTATCATATCCCTCTAGGTGTTCTCGTGTGGTGATCATGGCTTCCTTATTATTAATGAGAAATAGACTACACTCTTATCATATAGCACTTATTTGTAAACCTTTCCCTCATAATATTACGGTCACAAGTGTCATGGGTGCCAAGTTTGCAACAATACATGCAGGTTGCCCAGGAATAATGTAGATACAGTTACTACTTACTAGTGGTATGCACTCACATTCCATATAGAAATTTTTTGATGGTTGGCTTGTCACCAGGCAGTGTAACAGTTTGTTTGCTTGTTGGCCTTGCACTCTATAGACTATGCTGCCATCCTCATTAACTGACCACAAGATGGGTGCAGCCAAGGGAGGAAGTGGAGGGACGGAGGAAGGCACCTGAACTTGAGCTTGATATATGGTAGGTTGCTGCCGAGCCTCTTGCTTCCTTTTCCATTTCCTTTCTCTCTTTTAAATATTCCCTGGATTATCTCGACAGTTGTACCAATTGTGATCCGAGGTCAGGTATATCTTCCAATACTGAAACTTATCATACTTATTGAAAGATTTATTAGAAGGTCTATGACTCTTACCTTCTTCTTCCTTTAGCCCAGGAGAGGATTCCCTCTTTTGCTTTGGTGCTAGCCTTGATGAGGTGGCTTGAATCAATGCTTTTTGTTTTTTTTAACAAAGACAAATTGTTCTCTCAACTCTTCTCAATATCTTGAGTAGTCCATTCCATCTCATTCTCTAACTCATTAACTGTTTTTAAATCTTCTTTGTATGTCTTCAGCCTTTTAGCATTAATGGTGACTTTTATACTTATGTTGATTCTGGACAGAAACCAATCTATCTTCTGCCTCTCAGACACCGAGAGTTCACTTGAGATATCAACTTTTTGATGTGAGAGTTATACTTGCACATAGACTCTCTTGGCTTCTGCTTACATGCTTTAAGCTTTTGAAATACAACAGTTTGGGAATCTAGATATGTACATTCTTATTTAAAAACTTCAACTACTTCTTATCAGTGTTTGAAGTTAAGCTGCTTGTTTGCCAAGCAATACCATTTAATTGCATGTCCCTTGAGAGAACTTTTGTACGTAGCCCGTTTCTGCTCAAGCTTCTTGACAGAGTTAGTTTTCCATATGGCTTCAATTATGAAAAATGGTCTTTGTCATTAGCCATCCCATCAAAGTGGAGATTTTGGAAGGGTCGGGACTCAGAAATGCTTCTTTTTCCTATAGACTAATGGACTTGCTTGTGACAATAATCCTTCTTTTCATTTCTCTTCTCCATGTTCTTTTCAACATTCCTATCAGGTGGTGTTTAGAGGATAGGGCTTCCTTCTCGCTCTTTTTTATCATCTTGCTCTTCTTTAGAGGATGAAGAAGATAGATTTTTGTTCTCTTCTAGAGAATTTGCAGTTTCTCCTTCATTGTTTTTCCCCTTGTTGCTGCTCCTAGGGATCTTCTTGAACCCCATTCCCGAGGCACCTATGTGGGGCAGACACAATCAAAGGTTTGAAGCTGACTGATGATGAACAACTCAATACTTTCCGACAGACTTCATAGGTATGAAATCTAAAATAAAGTGATTTTTGCCTCTGAATGAAACAAACTTTGATATTTGCAGGTTATACATTGGTTGAATGGAGACGCTATAGCAATTCTTGGTTGTTCTAAACTTCTACTTGATGGTGCTTGTTAGCACTGTCATGGACCATGGGTTCTATAAAGTTGACAACAATGTAGTATAATGGATCTTTAAAAATACTATCATTTTCTATAGGTCTTGTTGATTTTCATAAGAGATGATATTGTATATGAATGAATATATTATTACAATGATGAGTGTTCTATATATAAAGAACATATGGTGAGCATTCATGAAGAGATGCGTGCCTTTGGTAATAAATATATTTATACTTTATATTATATTATACATATAATATAAATATACTTTATACTTTATTATATATATTTATACTTTATATTATAAATATATTATTACATTAATAATATTGTTTAATAATTAATAATCATATTATTAATTATTAATCTAGTATAATGCTTTTCCGATGCTGCCCAAACATCAACACTCCTTCTCAGCGAGGGAGACATTCTACATTACTCCAAGATTACCTGTGGGTAGCTCTCAAATAGCTTCAACATGTCACCATGACATCCATTACCTCGCAATGCATCTGTATCTCATCACGTGCACCCTTGTGACTTCACAACCAATGCATCCAAGGCCCATGGGTAGTTCTCAAACAACTACAACATGTCCCTAGGACATCCACTACCCTGCAATGCATCAATATCTGATCATGTGCACCCTCGGTCTCAATGCCAACCCTTTTTCATGCTGGATGAGTTCCACTTGTCTCAGTTCCTGCCCTTTTTCATGCTGGATGAGAACACTCAGTGCCAACCCTTTTTCATGCTGGATGAGTTCCACCTGTCTCAGTGCCAACCCTTTTTCACGCTGGATGAGAGCACTCAGTGCCAACCCTTTTTCATGCTAGATGAGTTCCACCTGTCTCAATGCCAACCCTTTTTCATGTTGGATGAAAACACTCAATTCCAACCCTTTTTCATGCTAGATGAGTTCCACTTGTCTCAGTGCCAACCCTTTTTCATGCTGGATGAGAACACTCAGTGCCAACCCTTTTTCATGCTAGATGAGTTCCACATGTCTCAGTGCCAACCCTTTTTCATGTTGGATGAGAATACTCAGTGCCAACCCTTTTTCATGCTAGATGAGTTCCACCTGTTTCAGTGCCAGCCCTTCGTCATGTTGGATGAAAACACTAAGTGCCAACCCTTTTTCATGCTGGATGAGTTCCACATGTCTCAGTGCCATCCCCTTTTCATGCTGGATGAGAACACTCTCTCTGAAGAGGGACCACGCCAAGCTTGTCCCTGAAGTACTAAAAATTCATCCTCGACAATGACTTGGTAAACACATCCGCAACTTGATCCTCTATAGTCACGAAACTGGAGCCTCATTGCTCGCTTTTGCACCATATCCCTGATATAGTAATATCTGATCTTGATATGCTTCGACTTGTCATAGACCATGGGGTTCTTCGACGACTTCATGCAACTCTGGTTGTCACACCAAATGCAGGTTGCCTCCAATACAAGACCAAATAACCAAAACAACAGTTCTCGGAGCCACACTGCTACTGCATACGCTGCCAAATACTCAGCTTCAACCATACTGAGTGCCACATATGACTGATTCCTGCATTCGACAAAGCCTCTTACTCCTTACTATAGTACCTAGCTCCCTCTGGAACTGACCGCCCAACTCCCTCTCGAGCACTGAATATCAACTGAATCTTCAACCTGCTGACTTCATCACTTGTCCTCCAGAACAAGTCTCGTCATCCTCTTCTTGTAGGTATTACCTACAAGTCAAATTAAGTCCAATAGTCTGCAATTTCTGAAGCCACACTGATTCATGACTTGCTGCACATGCTGCCACATATTAGCTTCAGTCGTACTGAGTGCCACACATGACTGCTTCCTGCATTCGGTGGAGCCTCCTACTGTTTACTGTAGTACCCAGCTCCCTCTGGAACTGATTGTTCGACTCCCTCTCGAGCACTGAATATCAACTGGATCTTCAACCTGCTGACTTCATCACTTGTCCTCTAGAACAAGCCTCGTCATCCTCTTCTTGTAGGTCTTACCTACAAGTCAAATTCAGTCCAATATTCAACAATTTTCAAAGCCACACTGCTTCGCGACTTGCTGCACATGCTACCACATATTCTGCCTCAGCCGTATTGAGTGTTACACACAACTTCTTCTTGCTACTTCATGAAACCATACTGGAGCCTACACTGAGACCATAATCCAATGTACCCTTAAGGCACCTCATCACATGTTTTGCTGTGACCAAATGAACCTACCTGGGCTGCTCCATATATTGACTCAGGGTGTTTCACAACAAAACATATATCCGGTCTTGTGTTCGTCAAGTTCATCAATGAACCCACCATCTCCCTGTATAAAGTAACATCCACAGTCTCTGAAGTCGTATCCTGCAACAACTTCATATTTGATACCATATGTGTAGCCATTGCCTTGCAATCCAACATCTTGAACCTCTTCAGGATTTCTACTGTATACTTCCCTTGATTAAGAAAGATCTCATCCATAGAAATCCTTCTTCAATCTACACCCTGAGTGTCCTGCAATTGTCACGTACTCAACAGAGTGTTCTATGACTATAAGGACCATTTTTCCTGATTAAGTTGCTGAAACATTAACACTTAAGAATAATTTCCGAA
The DNA here is from genome assembly GCA_009831015.1 of Picea engelmannii. NCBI lineage: Eukaryota > Viridiplantae > Streptophyta > Pinopsida > Pinales > Pinaceae > Picea > Picea engelmannii. Next base: position 17,562 of record WSFP011450644.1, read on the forward strand.
ATTACATAAAATCTCAACACTCCTTCTTAATGAGGAAGGTATTATATCCGTCACATACTCTAACACTGTCACCATCCACATGAGCTCATGACCATTGACTGTCAGAGACACGAATCTATACATCACAAGAAATCCATAGTGACTTCACAACATGCATCCAGGGCCGGTGGGTAGCTCTCTAATAGCTACAAGTTATAATGAGACTATCCAATTTTCCGTAGAAAACATTTGAAGCCATCACTCCCTTTGAGGTTATATAGTCTTTGGAGTCATTTGCTCCGTCTACATGTGTTGACCTCCTCTTCTTCTTCAATACATGGATGTGCACAACTCTATGTCTAGATAGTCTTGCTTCATGTTGCTTCCTACGACCGTCATTATGGCTCCTTCTCAGAGCTATTACCTGTGACGTGCTCGAAACAAGAAACAAGAACAACAAAAAACATCTCCTAGAGGAGATCAATTTATCTTGTGCACAACTATATACAGTGACCCTCAAAATGATACGTCTTCTACTAACACACATCCATCATATACTCGATGTCATTCTATGAACCATGTTGATTTTCCATTGTTAAATTAAACAAACACAATTTTCCTCTTTTTGAAAATTAAATTTAAAATTAAATTAACTTTTCTTTCTTATAAATAGTTGGAGAATACCTCCCGTAACTACCCAAAGATTAATTTGGTTATAATCCATCCACATAGTATTTGACTTTGTCAAATTGTTCCTCCATAATTCATGCGATTCTTTGCATAAATCTAGGTAGAAGTAAATATGCAGTACATTCCTCATATTTAGGGAATTAGACATTTTTACTAGAAATTTCTGCTCATAATAATTTATGGAATTACATAGAGATTGCAACAACCCCATAAATTTAACACTTCCAAGATTTTACTCTACTCTCATTTTCCTAGGCCCTCCTGTGAGGGAGTCGAGTCCAGTCTGATACCATGTTGATTTTCATAAGAGATGATATTGTATATGAATGAATATATTATTACAATGATGAGTGTTCTATATATAAAGAACATATGGTGACCATGGTGACCATTCATGAAGAGATGTGTCCCTTTGGTAATAAATATATTTATACTTTATATTATACTATACATATAATATAAATATACTTTATTATATATATTTATATTTTATATTATAAATATATTATTACATTAATAATATTGTTTAATAATTAATAATCATATTACTAATTATTAATCTAGTAGAATGTGTTTTCGATGCTCCCCAAACATCAACATGTCTCACCTAAAACATCAATAAACTTGTTATTGAGACACATTTATATGATATAAAGAACAATATGCATAATGTTAAGAAATGTAGCTTGAGCACTAACTTTTTGCACAATTTTCAGTTTGAACGTGTAGGAAGTGGTTCGAGACATTTTATTAGTGACCACTTAAGAAAAGTGTGAAATAACTCTATCTTGTAATTTCATTTTAAAAATAAAAGAAAAGTGAAGTTTTTATGTTTTGAAGTCAGTTAGTCTTAGGAATTCTAGAAATTCTAGAATATTAGTGACTTAGATTATGATTTAATCTTAGTTGTACATCTCATGATTGAGATAGGTGGCAACTAGGATCGAGAAGATTAATTATCTTTCTCAAAGCATAAAGAGGACAATATAAGAGAAGTCGATCTCACACATGAGAAGAGATCAAGAGAGTTGGAGGAAGGAAGAGTGCATCAGGGAGAGAAGAAGAGAAGATCTACTAAAGAGGCTGACAAGTACAACATGCCATATCAATGTTATCAGAACCGAAAACCGGATCGGATCGGTTGACCCCAAAAATTCGAAACCGGATCGGATTGTAAAAAAACTAGTCTACCAAAAACTACATAAAATATTCAAATTTTGAAAAAAAAACATATATATTCATGTGCATCAATACTAATCCAAACCATTTATACACAAATATGCAAAGATGATTTATATAGCAAGTACGAGTGCATATAACCAAAATAGCACCAAGTGCAATACATATCTGAAGTTCTAAACAAAAATACATCAATAAAGAGGCTCTAAATGCCCTATAGAGTCCAAAAATAAGCATAGTATAATGTATGATACTAGAATCTAGATACTACTAATCATTAGAATCCTCATCAAAATCCTTATCCTCCTCATCCTCATCCTCAACATGAATAGACTGGGACCCTACAT
>WSFP011450655.1:0-19755 GCA_009831015.1 Picea engelmannii
GTTACTCTTCCTTCTCATGCATTAGGCTTAGATAGATTCGAAAGAAATTCAGTGTCCATGATAAGCACTTTTCTGTCTAGGGTTAAGGTCAAGCCTTAGAGGTCGATCTACTTGTCCGCAGGCAGATTTTCCTACAACACTTGTAAATGGACAAGGCATTATCTGAGAAAAATATTTTGAGTGCATGATTGCAAGTTTTGCTTTCTAATTTATGAATTGTGTGAAGAGTGTTATCTTTGAAAACAAAGTATTTTGTTATTGATGGTTTTCTTATCTAAGCTATACTAAAAAGACATAGGAACCTATCTGTTATCAACACATATAGTGCATCAACTCTACTGATTATGAATCCCGGTCGATAATTTATGTTTGGTAATATATTATGCAAATAATTGTACCAACAACTCTCATAGCTGCAATGATCCACATCTCATAGGTTTGTAAGTTGGAGAATGTCTCACATAGCTACAATAATCCACAATCCCTCTCATCTAGGGAGACATTATTTATCATTCCAAGTCTCACACAAATGTATTTTGAATTTTGTCTTGGCTGGAGTTATCGACACTCCCTCTCAACTAGGGAACCATTCTTCACGAAGTTAATTTGGTGAAGATATCTGCAATCTGCTCATGTGTAGGAAGGTACTGCATGTGTATGATTTTTCTTTGCATCATATCTCCGATATAAGGATATTTCATCTCATCGTATTTCGATCCATCAGGAAACACTGGGTTCTCAAGGAGCGTTACTCACGGTTCTTGGTTATCATCATAGGATCCATCTCATGGTCAAGTAAATCTGTCAGAAGCTTTTGAAGCCACATTTCTTCGCACACTTGATGCTATATACTCTGCCTCTGTGGTACTCAAGGCTACAAAGTTTTGTTTCCTATTGCATTAGGAAACCATGGAAAACTTCACGATAGAACATCAAACGAATGTGCCTTTTCTGGTTCAATGTACTTTCTACTCAATCTGAATCGGCATATATTGCAAACTCAAGGTCATACTGGAGACATATCTCAGGCCATATCCAACTGTGCCTCGTATATATCTCAATACATGTTTTGTTGTTTTCTAGTGAGTCTGTCTCGGTTGACTCAAGAAATGACTAGGCAGATTCACTGCATGGCATGAATCAAGTCTGGTGTTAAGAAGATACATTAGTGATCCAATCAGTTGTGGATCGGTCTCATCTGAATCATCATCAATCTTCTTCTTTAAATCCGTCATGGTGGAGTTTTCATTCTATCATTCTTAACTTATTTAATATTTTCACTGTATATTTTCCTTGACTCAGGAAAATATTATCAGTTCTCTATCATACTTGTCCTAAGAAGTAGTGCATCATACTCAGATTCTTCATCTTGAATTCAAAAGTCAAGGATTACTTGTATATAACAACAACAATTTCTAAATAAGTCATCAAGATTAGGCTCTCGTCACCAACACTGTAATGGTATATGTTTGGATCAACAACACTCTTGCTGAAATCCAAACTCATTAAGAATCTATCTATCTGATATAGTTTCCAACTCATGGATGGTAGTACGAATGGAAGTGTACCCGGTTTAGTGGGTCAAGTGTCTCATCATAGATAACTCCCTCTGTTTATGATAAAACTTTGGATACAGATCTTGTTTTGTATTTCTCGACACTTCCATCAGTTGCATGCTTGATCTTATAGATCCACTTGGAAGTCACCACATACTTCCCTTCTAGTCCCTGAATAATATCTTATACATCATTCTTCTATTATGGCATCTTGCCATACCTGTTCTCTTGTTGTTTGTCTAAGACAAGGAGGCTCAATATCAATGAAGTGGCTCATGACTGAAGGATAGCTTGAAAATCTCTTTCGCTTTCTCGGGATGTGCCTTGAGAGGCTTGTATGTTTCTATGTCTCTTTCAGAGTGAGTCTAGGTAGGAATTTTATGCCCTACTGCAATATCTATGAACATATCATCTAGAGAAACTGGATCAACTAGAATAATGTCTGTCTCCCTCTGGAATGATGAAGGGGGAGAAGGTATTGTCTCACTGTCAATATCCATATGATATTCTCTGGGTCTTTGAAAGCCTATCTCTTCTTCAAGGACAATGTTTTTTTTCTTATCTCAATCTGTCCGTGACTAGGGATGTTGATCTGGAATGTCTTTGAAAATTCACTGTATCCTTTCTTTCTAAAGGATCTAGCTTGGAGTTCTTCTCTTTGGGTACATGAAAATACAATGGGCACCCAAATATCCTGAAGTGTTCAATCTCAGGCTTCACTCTAGTGGAGGCTTCTTTGGGAGTTGTGTTTTTCAAAGCCTGGTGAAGAATCTTGTTCTTAACATATACTGTGTCATGCATTCTTCTGCCCATAGAATCATAGAATGATTCTGATCATGCATTATTGCATTGGTTTCCTCAATGATGGTTCTATTCTTCCTCTTTCTCAAATATTTTTGACTCCTTCTGAGTCAAGTGGATCCCTTTGAAGGATAAACATCTTCCTTTTCTTGTTAACCTACCTAGAACAAGAAAACAAAAAGAACCAACACAAGAATATCTCCTAAAGGAGAATAATGAGTACATCTCTAGAATCAAAATGATTTTAAGGAATGTTGTCACAGCTACAAAACCTACTTGTAATGTAGCAAACTTATAGAAATATAGGTTAGAGGAATGACATTTACAACAATAAAACTTGGAGTTTTTTTACTTTCAGTGTGTTGTTCCTCTGAATGCATTGAGATCCCTCTGAATGACTTCAGTAAAGGTTCCTTCCTCCTACAATTTCCCTCATGATAATGATACAAATAATATATACAAGTGCATACCTGAGGATGCTGATATTATTTATCTAATGGATTTTGACTGATCTCTATCCTCTGAGATATTTATGAAGAAGATAGTCATGGTGTCACCTTTTTTCATCTTTGTTATTTTGAAACTGGCCCTTCAATGTAAGGGTTTGAGTAGGTGATTGGCTTCCTTGTCTTGACGTCATATTCCTTCCATTCATTGATAGATTTCTCTGGTAAACCCTTTTGTATTACCCACAATAAGTCTTCCTCTGAAGTATTGTCTTTCAAGAACTTTGAAGTTTCTTGATTCATTAAGCTTATCTTCCATCATAGTTTTTGTTCATCATAATTTTAGATTCTTCACAACCCTTTGTCAACTAGGATAGAAAACCTAACGACTAGGCTAGGCTATCACTTTTAGGTTTTATTGGACTTATGACTTCCAACAATATGCATTTTGAAATATAGGAGAACACTGTTGAGCTCAAGATCTCCTTCAATGAGTTTGTAGAAACCCTAATTTTGAAATTTCTGCAAAAATTGGTGAAACCCTAGAAACCCTAGGGCCAAAATTTCAAAATGCTCGGAATGTCACTCTGAGAGTCTCTAGAGATGCGCTGGAGGAGCCCGTACTCTCATATTCCAAAATTATCCCCAATGTTCAAGTTTTTAAGGGCTGAAACAAATCATAAAGGAAGGCAGTACAGATTTTCTGGAAACCCTAGGAGGGCCATATGGTTCTGCAAAAAAAGAGAGGAGACTGGTAGATTTTTGTGCAATGGGTTCTTCAAGACCTATGATTTGATACCATGTTTATTTTTATATAAGATAGGTTAAGAATGAAGTTCATTCCATTTTATCATTTAACTTAACCATAGACAATAATGTTACATCAACCAAGATCATAAGAAGAAATACCATGCACAAGAACATAAGAAGTATCTTGGGAAACCCTTCTCAACAAGGGAAGAAAGCCTAGCCAAATCCTTTTCTATATTATTCAAGAGAAAGACCTTCACCACCAAGAAATACCTATCACACAAGAGGGTTCTCAAACCCTAGAAGACTAGCACCCAAGAGAGGTGCACACCTTTTTCCAAGTAGATGTACTTGCTGAAATTTCCAAACTCACATGAAAGATATGTTTCCACAATGGGGATTTTACTTTTACTTATACTAACCTAAACCTGTCAACTAAAGTGTGTCTTGGCTCAATAGGGTCGACCTCTCTAAGTCACATTATAATTATAATTATAATTAATATTAACCAGATTAATTATCTTTTATATTTATTATTAATCACATTAAGGTGGGGCCGACCTGTACCCTTTACATAACAATTAGGGTTATAGGAAGGTTTGAATCTTAAACAATATATAACAAAGGATCTGATACACCCACTAGTTCTCATCCACTAGGGGCACATCCATAGGGATGTCATATCTCTGGTTCACTGCATTACACAAAAGAACTAGATCTTCACATGTTCATTTGTGCTCGTCCACATGCACGTCCACTATATAGATCTTCATTCCCATTGCCTCACACATGAGAATCATCTAGATTCTTCTCATCAACTCTACTGCTAGGAGGATGATAATACATCATCTTCATTTCTATTCACATGATGATTCACCCAACGCTTTGGGATTTCACACGTTCACCTTATGCTCAGCCACAAGCACATCCAACTCAACAGATCGCTTTTTCCACTGGATAATCATCTAGAGTTTTTCTCAACTCTCTGAATGGAGGAGGTCATCTCTACATTCCTAACTCTGTCTCAGGTAGGAACCACGTACCCTTCTTAGGGGATTTCTCTCAGGTTTGTAAGCTGAGAGAAAGACTCACATAGCTGCAATGATCCACATCTCACAGGTTTGTAAGCTGGAGAATGTCTCATATAACTACATTCATCAACACATTATTCAACCCAAAAGGCACGACTATGTACTGGTAGGACCCCCATTCTATGGAAAAAGTGGTATTGTATCTGTCTTCTTTGGATATCTCGATCTGATGGTAGTTTGAGAATCCATCGATGAATGAGTAAGCTTCCTGTCCTCCTACATTCTCCAACACCTCGTCTGTGAAAGGGGTAGGGAAAGGGTCATGTAGGAAAGCATCATTCAACTTCCTCAGGTCTACACATATCCTTATCCCTCCATGTTTCTTCTCCTGAACTACCACATGGATTACCCATTCAGATTCCTCCATTGGTTCTATGATTCCAGCCTCCAACATCCTATCAATTTCTGCTTTCATATTTTGCTTATATATTGGGTTTAGTCTATAGGGTCTCTGTCTAACTGGTATTGCCTCATATATGAGAGGTATATTCATTTCACCTAGCTCTTCGGATATGTGTTTTATTTCTGTGAACTTTGTTGGGAATAGGTTGCTATACTCGCGTAGTAACTCTGTTATGATTTCTATTATTTTCTAATCCCAGTAGTCTCCAATGCTGACCATTTTGGGATTCTCAGCTATCCAAATGTTGAATTTCTTCACATTGATAGGAAAAACAAGTACTTCTGATTCTAGAGGTGGAACTTCCATCTCTCTTTCACCTTCAACTTCTGATATATGAATGTTGCGCGGGTCATCTTCATCTGGTGCTTCTTCCTGCACATGGTAGCATGAAAATAGTTCTTTTACTGTGTGTCTGTTTTGTTGTTGATCTTCTGTCATAAGTTCAATTTTCAGATATTTAATGAATATCACCCCTCTAATTTGTTTGAGTGTTGAGTCTATGTTTGGGTTCTCATGTTCAAATGAGAAAGTGACTGTAAAATTCTGCTGTAATACTGTTCAGTCTGTAGTTCCTTTGTGCAGTTCCTGGTCTATATAATAGTTTGTTGGAATCCCTTCTAATGTGTGAATAAAGTGATGAGGCCATTCCTTTGGTGGTGTCATCCTCCATAGTGTTCTGCACTTCTCCAAGTGTTCTTCTAGTGCTTCCCTATTATGCACCAAATCTAATGCGCAGTAACCTCTTACAACAATACCAATCCTTGATTGTCTCTTTGTGCGCACCCCACCATCTTGTAGGTGTTACCTTGAGTTCTATATCCAGAGCTAAGAGACTCTAATTTTATAACACTTCATATTTGTATCTTGTTAAGAACGCTTCTAAGTCATTCACCCCATGGAAGATGGGAGGTTCCCTTATCTCTGTACCTACCCATCTTACTGCGCGGTCTATTCTTGTGCATATTCTTATGGAGACTTCGTGTAACCTCTGCTGCCAATTATCTAACCCTGTATTTGAGTCCGACGTGCATGACGTGATACTTATCCAAATGAGTACCCCATATGCAGTTGGATTCACATAATCGTCTTCTCGCGCGGTTGTTCTATACAACTGGTTAATTTCCTCCAGGTCTAAACAAGTGGGTTCTACAAACCTTTACCCTTCTGATGGGTCCAATGGTGCAATGACTCTATATTCTCCTAACTCAAATGTCATATTCCTCGTCTTTAATTTGATTATGGCCTGATTGTCAAATGCCCAATCCAAGCCAAGCAATGCCAGATAAGGTGTTGTGCCATCCACTATCTCTATCACTTCGAAATCGGCTTTAGTGCGCACTCTATCCAGATCTACTGTCACCCCCTTTATCCTTACAATTGGTAGAACTCTGTGTTGATTTTCTAGTTTGATATGAACAGGTGAATATCCTAATGTGGGCTCTCCCATACATTGCCATGTATTCTTGGGTAACACATTTACTTTGGATCCTAAATCTATTATGATATCTCCCATGTTGAAATCTCCAATGTTGGAATTCAGTAGGAATTCTCTTCTTGTTCTCCTCCTTGTATGTAGATGATTAACTGTTTTCTGTTCTATCTTTCCTTCTGCCTCTGTGTACATCTTTCTAAAATGTTTTGTAACACTTTAACATATTATGGGTCATTTAGTAGTTTGAAAAAGATTGCAAAAAATCCTTAACCGTACTTACTTGTCCTAGAGGTTGTGCTTCTTTGGTTTGATCCAGCGCTGGAGACATATCATATGCTAGTAATTCCTGAGTATGCTGCATAGTTGATGCAGATGAAATGTCTGGCTTCAAGAATTCTTGTCTAGCCTTCTTGACTATCTCCTTTTCATTCTGTGCATCAAACTGCTCTTGCGGTTCAACATTCTTCTTCACCCATTGGTGTTGTGCTGGGTCTTGTCTTAATGTGTCGTTTCCTGTCTTAGCTCTTCCATGTGTAACTATGTTAATATTTCTTCCATCATCCCTTGTTTCCATCAAAATCCACTGAACATTTTGATTGTTTTGATTTCTCGTTTCCTGGATATTCCCTAATAGTGTGGGACATTCTTCTGTGTCATGATTTGATGCACGAAAATACATACATGTCGTAGGTGGAAGTGGAAATTATTTTTCATAGTGTCCTAGTTGTTGATAGTTGTGGAATACCACTGGTCCTTTTCCTCTTCCAAAGCTTCCTCTTCCCTCTCTATCCAACTTGATCTCCTCATGGTGCGTTGTACTGGGGTGCCTGGTTATACTGTTCATGATTATAGTGTGGTTGTGCGGTATTATACTACAACGAAGAAGTGTTATATTGCTGCTGGATGTTGCAAAACTCCCTCTCCTCTCTCCTCTGGGGGGGCTTCCCGACCTTCCGATATAGGATCGTTCGGTCACCTGAATCAGATCAACTCTTTGGTTCCCTGTTGGAACCCAATGTAATGTTCACTGTTCCCTCTTACTCCAAAGTGCGGGTTCTATCAACCCCTACAACTCTCTTCTTGGCCTCTTTGAAGAAAGTTGACGGTGATGCTAGTTCTCTGTGCTAGGCCCCTTTAATCATATGACCTCAGGCTGTGTCCCATGGCTAAACCATGAAAGGTGCTTCAGGGTTCAGGCTTCGACCTTTTCACAATAGCCTACTCATATTTCCCTGAATTCTGAATCGTCGAATACAACTGACGTGAGGATCAACGATCCCCGTCACTTCCACAATCAACGACTGTGATCGGCTTCAGACTCTAGTCTTCAGGAGTCTCTCCACTCTACTCTCCCCTTTTATTTCGGAGCACCAATTCTACAAAATGTGTGGATATCCTCCACGTGTCCCTTCCATATCCAATGATCTGCATTCACTCTGCTCTTTACGGCTTCGTGAAGATTGTTGTTTTCTCTTGGAAAATCCTCCATAACTCTATCTCCTAGATCTTCCAATCTTTCGCCACCTGTCTCCTCCTGACAATGGAAGATTCCTCTTACCTTCGGTACTTTGGTGAGTCCTTTATTCTATGCACACTTAACACTTTTATTGTTGTTTGTGACTTTGAATCTTCTCAACCTTTTCTTCGCTCCTTGCAGGAATTCTGCGTGTGACGACGCTAATCCTTCTGAGCTTTTTCTTGGCTTGAACCTTGAAGTTTCTTGACCCTTCTTCGTCCTTCTAAGGATCTTCGGGTGCTCTCCTGGAAACTCGATGCTCTTTTTCCTGGGCTTGTGAGATGAACTCACTTTGTCTTTGGTGCACTCCTTGCGCTTGATTAAGACTTCAGACGACTTCTCTCAAAACTTCGTCTAAGTGATGGCATGATGCACTCCTTGCACAAGTCTTCTTCCTTGTCCTGAACCCTTCAGGTTTTCCAAGGAAACTCCCTTGCCCCACTCAATGCACACTTGCAGATATTTCTTTCCTCAGAGTGTTCAACAACTCTGGGATTTTCCTCAACTTCTCAAACACTTCAGAATGTGCTGGTTCTGTGCACTTTCACACTTTCTCAATGCCCTCCTGGCAGAGTCTTATAGAGTATTAAAAAAATCTGTGATACGCTTCCTCATGCGCATACTTTCCTCCAAGGTATTAAACAACCTTGAAGTTCTCCCTTGAGCCTGTGGATTATTCTGGTGTGCCCTCCTGGCATGTTTTCCTCTGACTTGAAATATTTCAGACACACACTCCTTGTGTTGACTCATAGAGTTTCAAATCTTTGTTGCAAACTCCTTGCACTTAACCTAAAGAACCCAAATATAATCCAGTGAACTCACCGATAGAGGATTCTATCTCTATCTCTGCAGATGAAACCTAACATCCATCTACAACATAAAAATTCATAAACACACATAAAATTCATTAAACACAAGGAAACATACACATAATCACATGTAGGAAAAATTGCTTCTGTTGTATTAATCTGAATGTTAATTATAGTGTATGAGTTCGGATTGCAACTGAGTCTCGACTCTCAACTCTCCTCTCTATCAACACAACCAACCTGAGCGTCAATAACCTCTTGAACCCCCTTCTGGGCATACAATAAAAATATTTATACAATAGGGGCTCGACGAGCTTTCCCTCCAAGGTACGCTAGTGGTGTCCAATCACCATTCAAAATGCTTATCTACCAAGGAAAATTACAATGAGTGGAAATATAATCTGAATCAGATCCAGATCCCTCCTACCGTTAGCCACTTAAGGTGACCTCATCTACAACTTGTGCGAAAGAACGACTTGGCTCTTCCATCCTGACAACATTAATTGCCTTGATTACAATTTAAATTTTGAGGGAAAAATGAGAGAGCGACGCCTCTCCCCTTCTTTGAATGCGCACCAACGTGCTAATCAGCTGGCGCATGACGAGGTGGAGTGATGCTCCTGCATCACTACACAGTGTTATATGGGGATGGTACTTGGTTAAACTATGGTGCAACTTTTCCGGTCATCATTTCTGCCTACACCTTGTAAGCATCTGATGTTCTTTCCCTCATCAGGTCCATGGTTCTGCAATCCTTGTGATCATGGCCTACTGACTTGCAAAAGTTGCAATATGAACTCTTAGGTACTGTCTGGTATTTCAACATCATTGGACAGTGATATGGATCATGCCTCTGTTTCTTACAAATCTCACACCATAGTCCTCCTATTGGTAATGAGTTTGATGGTCCTGTTTCCATGTATTGCGCGAATGTTGGTTATTCATTCTTATAGTGTCCTTCTGTCCTACATGTGGCACACCAAACGACTTCTCTTTTGTCCTTACCCCTATTTTGGTTTAGCTGAAATATTAAGTTCTTCAAATCCTCCTTCAACTTCTCTATGAATGGATCTGTCTTTTGATATTAGTTCTCTTCCAGTTGTAGGGATTCCTGCAGAGCCTCTGCCTGGGTTTGAAAATTATGTTGTCGCAAGGGGTATTTCAAGTGTGGGAGAAGTGAATTGACAAACAAATGTCTATGATTCATATCTATTATGGTATACTTTAGTTTTCCCTTCAATCGTTTGAATCTCTGGTCAATATCCCACATAGATTCTCCTGGTTTCTGTCTAATCTCTATCATCTCATTCATGTATTGATCCTCTGATCTAGGCATGTGGAATTCATTTATCAATAGATTTTTGATATCTCCAATTGTTTTGGTTGTCCCTGGTGGACTGTTTTTAGATAATCTCATGTACCAATCTAGTGCGAGATCTCTTAGTGTGATGGCTAACTACGCAAATTTAGTGTCCTCATCTTTGATCTGTTTTTCTTCCCATATATTTTCACAAATAAACAAGTGATTCTCAGGTTCCTTCGACGCCTCTCCTTTGAATTCTGGTAACCTGAAGGTGGGATCATGTCCTTCCATCTTGAATGATGAACTACTACCTTTGGGTGGTGTATATACTTGACTAATTCTTCTTGAACTGGCTCCCCCAGTTGTTGTTCCCTGTGTAGATGTACTTCCTGCTGTCTTCCTTCTCCCAAAATTTGATTGTCTAAATGGTGGTGTTCTTATTGGTGTATTAGTCACACATGGGTTTATGGGTTCCACACTGACATTGATATGGATAGGAGTGCTGCCTTTTTCTCTCACTATTGGACCTCTCATCTTCCTCTCATATGTTGCACACATGATTTTCTCAATCTTCTCCACAACCTAGAGACCCTCTACCTCTTCTTCATCACTTGCCAAGCCCTCCCTCACGGCTATGGCTCTCTTCTTGGTGTTCATCTTATATTGGTAGGGTACTGCATTGTGCGTTCTTCCAACTATTTCCATGATCTTATTGATCTTTTCTTCTTCCATCATGATTGGGTCCAAGGCCTCCTCCTTTCCTTTAGTCAATTCTCCCTCCATTTCTCCTTCTCCTGTCAGTGCTTCCCCCCCTTCCCCCATGCACACTGAGAAGTTTAGTTGTTTGAGGCCATTGTCATTACACCTTTTTTATATAGTAATATCTTAATGGAAGTATATAGTGATCTGATATACCTACCTTGAGGTACCTTCAAGAACTCTTTCTCTACTGCGTTGTAAGACTTCACCATATCTACCGCAAATTCTATGATAAATTCTGCAACAATGTTGTCTAACCAGAAATCTACTGCACGCATAAATTTTTTGTTAACTTGTTGTAACTACGTGATATCTACATGATTCCACTCTAGCTATCTGATCTGATTTGTAGGATGGTTTTATTTCAACCTTGATATCTACTCCTACAACACATGCAGGAAATCGTAGAAAAACACTTCATGCAAGTCGCTAAATACATACTTGTCCAGATATTTGTGCGGTGTTAACTTCATATTTCTATTATCTTTCTGCGCAAACTCCAACTCCTTTGTTTTCAACCAGCTCTCTATTTCTTCCTTTGTTGGGTTCCATGGTCTCAACATCCCCTTTTATATTCTCATTCTCTTAACGTTTTGTCGTCATATCTGGCATTCTTTTTGACGCGTTTTCAATAGGTCTCATTCACTCAGTCCCATCCTGTTCCAACCAACCAAAAACATAACCATTTTTTGTTTTTTGTTATTCTACTTTATCAGTTATCTACTCTGATCCTACCTTACTATCATAGATTGAACCAGGTCTTTATTTAACAATCTTCCAACAAAATCCCTCTAAAACTATCGACCCCCTTGGTAAACTAGAAGGCAACACAATACACAATGTGTATTGTACAGTCTCACCTGAGATATCTCTATGGGCAGCTGCAATACTTAGGTTATTACAACGTGAGAATGAGTGGAGATATGTTGTTATACCTTGTGATATTTATTTATTTAGTCTAACCTCTCGATTAAAGTAGTCATTCATGCATATAAAGTATCAGGGAAATTTCTAGTAGTCATTCATGCATATAAAGTGCTAGTAGGCTGTGACAGGGAAATTGCCACACCTCTCCCTCAAATGTTTGGTTTATGTGCATGGCCCCTTTACTCCTTATGTGATTCAAATTAGCAAGCATCGTCAAACTTGCATCCATTGACAAAATCAATGTCAATAATCCATATACATAAATCATACTATAATCAATGATATATCAAATGTGCGTAAAATTAAATACTCAATAAAAATACAATCCACTTCCTGACTCAATCCAGAGTCTAAGGAAGTCCATCGATTCCATCAACATCCATAACCTGTCATGTGTCCTACACACTTAGGAAAACTCGTCAATAACATCTTCCAATATATATATATATATATATATAAAAGCCACAACAAATCATCATCACCATATATAACCCATAATCGAATCAAAATCATAATATACCATAACCGGATCACTTGCATGCAAGTATCCTCAAAGAATATGTCAATAAAAGTGGGCTTAGTAGAGCAAGATGTTACATACACCCCCTCTTGTTTTAAACTTCATCCTGAAGTTTGTACAATATATAAATGAAATCAAACAACTGTATCAGACATAGATCTACATATCTAATCTATCAAACAATTAAGGAAATTGATTACGCATCTCATATGTGGCCTCCCAGGTAGCCGAGTGTGGACTATAGTTGTCCCACTGGACCTTGACCTGATCGACTATTCAATGTCGTATCTATCGAATGTGATGGTCCAAAATATGGATCGGCTTCGCCATGAGAGTATCCTCGTTTGATACCTACAAAGAACTCATGTCAATCACATGTGATAGATCAGAAACATAATGTCGCAAAATAGATACATGAAATACATCATGCATATGCCTCAAATAATCATGCAAGGCTAGTCGATAAGCCACAAGTACTTTCTTTTCCACAACCTTGAAAGGTCCCACAAACCTAGGAGAGAGTTTAGCACCCTTTCCAAACTTGATCAAACTCTTTTGCGGTTTTACTCACAAGAAATATTTGTCGCCAACTTCATAACTGCGTTCAAGGTGATGTGCATCAACATAGCTCTTTTGTCGATCCGACACTTCTTTAATCCTTTGTCTTATTGATTGAATCCATTCTTCCATTTCTTGGATCACTTCTGGTCCCACCAGAACCCTATCCTCAAGTCGATCCCAACTCGATGACGTCTGACATGGTCGCTCGTAAAGAAACTCAAATGATTCCATCTTAATCGTACTCTGGTAACTGTCCTTGTATGAAAATTATACCAATGGAAAGAATTCTTCCCAAATTTTATATTGGTCCATTACATACATACACAACATATCCTCCAAAACATGATTCGTTCTTTCTGTTTGTTTGTCTGTATCAGGGTGATATGATGTACTAAAATTCAGCTGCGTTCCCAAAGCCTCCTGGAAACTAGTCCAAAACCATCCTGTAAACACCAATCCTCGATCATATATAATTATTATTGGTACACCATGTAATCTCACAATCTCGTTGACAAAAACTATGGCTATAGCCAACGCCTGATACGACGTATGCACTAGAATAAATTGTGCACTCTTTTTCAGAGTGTCAACTATCAGAAAAATCAAATTGTGTCTCCTTTCTATCAGTGGAAATCCTACAATAAAATCCATCAAAATGACCTCCCATTTCAATTCCAGAATAGAGCGTGGCTGTAACAATCCTGATGGATGTCTATACTCAGCCTTCACTTGCTGACATTCTAGACATATTTCCACGTAACTAACTATGTCCTGTTTCATTCCTTTCCAGAAGAATAAAGGATTAATGTCTGCCTTCATCTTCGTGACTCCCAGATGACCCATGTACACTGCTCGATGCACTTCACTCAAGTTCAAACTTCTTAATTCATTGTTAGGAGATATGTAAATTTTGTCGTTAAATATCAAAAATCCGTTGTTGTCTAATGAATAACCTTCATACTTCCATACCAACATGGTATTTTGTCCAATATTATACTTAACTTCTTTATACCAGTCATCGTCTATCTCTAAATTTATAATTTTTTCTCGAAGATTCATCTTAAGAGGTATTACCGAGAATATGCATGGTCTCCGAATCAACACATCTACCACTCTGTTCACTATTCCTTTAATGTAAGTAATATCAAATTCATATTCACTAAGTAGTTCTGACCAATGCCTCTGTCGTGCATTCAAATCACTTTGCATAAATATATGCTGCAATCCACAATGATATGTATTTAATTTAAATTTTTCATCCAATCATATAATGTCTCCATACTCTCAAGGCATATACAATTGCTAATAACTCCAAGTCATGCATTGTATAGTTTTCCTCATGCCTTCTTAATTTCCTTGAATTGTAAGCGATCACTCGTTTGTCTTGCATCAAAAATCCACCTAAACCTTCCTTAGATGCATACCACTAATTCCTTGTCCATGTTAGCGACTTTCAGTATTGGTGTTGTCGACAACAACTCTTTATTCTTTTGAAATGATTCCGTTCATTTATATGTCCAAACAAACTTATTTTTTTTCTTTTGCAATTCCATGATCGAATTAGCTCTCTTCGAAAAATATTCGATGAACCGTCGGTAATATCCTGCTAAACCCATAAATATACGTCTTTCTTGTATGTTTTTCAGAGCTGGCCATTCCATTATAGCCTCTACTTTCGCAGGATCCACAACGATACCTTCACTAGATATGATATGTCCTAATTAATGAATATCCTTCTGGTAAAAATAACATTTAGATAACTTCCTGTACAATTTGTTTTCTCTTAGACACCGTAGGACCAATCTCAAGTGTTTTTCATTCTCTTCTTTCATCCGAGAATAAATCAGTATGTCATCAATAAATACTTGAAAAAACTTGTCCAAGTATTCATAGAACAACCCATTCATCAAACTCATGAATACCCCCGGGGAGTTTGTCAAACCGAATGGTAAAACTATAAACTCATAGTGTCCAAATTTGTCTTAAATGTAGTCTTGAGGATGTACTCCTCCTTAATCCATAATTGATGATATCGTGATCTCAAGTCAATATTTGAAAATACCGTTGCTCCTTTTATCTGGTCAAATATATCGTCAATCCTTGGCAACATATACTGGTTCTTGATCGTTTCTTTGTTCAATTGATGGTAGTCAATACAAAGTCTCCATGATCCATCCTTCTTTCTAAAAAATATCACTAGTGCACCCCATGACGATACACTCAGATGTATAAGTCCTAAATACAACAAATTATTTAGTTCAATTATCAACTCCTGCAATTCTAGTGTCGAAATCTGGTAAGGAGTTCTCGCAATAGGTTTTGTTCTAGGTTTCAAATCTATTGTAAACTCATGTTCTCTTTCTGGTGGTAGACTTGGTAGTTCCTCTTGAAACATGTCTATAAACTCTTGTACTACATGAAGGTCTTTTATTCCTTCCTCCTCTCGCTTTTCATTTAGTGCTAAGATAACATATAACTTACATCCCTTGCACATACTCTTCTGCAATTGTAGGGAAGAAATAAACCTCAGAGACACCCCCTGGTTTCTTCCTACAATCACTCTACTTCCCCCCAAATCATCTATCAAACTTAACCATTTTGTCTTACAGTTAAGTATCACATCATGAAATTCCAACCAATCCATGCTTATCACTATGTCATAGGATCCTAAGATCTTGACGTATAGGTTGGTCTTCATTACAAAATCTACCAAGTTAATGCTACAGTTCGTAACCTTTCCTCCAACTTTCTGTTTGGCATCCGATTCCATCTATACATATCTGAACTCATCTTGCTTGACTTCCTTTACCTTAATTCTCTTTAGTTCTACACTAGAAATAAATCTCTCTGTAGCTCCTGGATCTATCAAGACACTGACGATTTGATCAACGATCGTACCTGACATATCTAGCATAGTGGACTGGTGCTCAGCCTATCAGTTGTTCACTACTGCATGTATCATGTGGGCCTTCCCCAAATCTCCAAATGTAGAGGGTCTTGATGATTCGACCACCTTGGCCTTTTCAATTGGACAATCTCAATCATAATGTGGCTATCCACATGTCCAACATCCAATCTTCGGTCCAGTTCTCCTGGTCCCCGAAGTAGAAACTGTTGGCCTAACCGTTTGTGACCCTTCTTTGTTCTATTGAACATGCCTAAATTGTTGTTGCTGCAGACGTTGTTGCTGCTATTGTTGTGGTCCTCTATAGGGAGTCCTCTGCTAAGGATTCTATCATCTTGGTGTCAAGAAAATAGGTCCTTTGTGCATATCTTGATGCCCAAAAGTTTGTCTGGCTGGTGTCTAATGCTGTTATGCTCCTGATGTCATCTGTCCAGTCGGTATAGAAGGAGTCCTACCTTGAACCCCATTTTTCAGTTCTTCCTCAGTTATGAGGGCCTTCTAAACTGCATCGTGCTACGTCTGAGCCATTAGAATCCTCACCTTCGCATGACTGTTGAAGTTAAGGCCGAACACAAACTTCTTGACCTTTAAATTCTCCATGTTCATATGTGGAGCATACCTAAGTAGCTCAATGAACCTGGCCTTGTACTACGACACTGTATGAACACCCTGTCATAAGGCATTGAACTCAATGAGTTGGATCTTAATGAATTCCTTGGACAAATACCTATCACGGAACCGTTCCTCGAACAAATCCCATTACACGTCTTTGATGACCATGTTTAGTTGAGGTAGGAGTGTCTTCCACCAAACTAGAGCACTCCCCTTCAACTGAAAGACCACCATGTAGACTTTCATGTTGGAGGTGTAATCATGAAGTGCGAAGCACATCACCATGTTCTCCAACCATGCCTCGATGGCTAACCCGTCCGTGGCACCCTAGAACTTAAGAAACTTCACCTTCTCGAGTCCTCTGTGTATACTACTACTATTAGCTAGAGCGTTGCGAACCCTCATTGGGTACAAATTCTCCATCCTCATATCGATCCACGTGGTTGATCAAAGCCTCTGACATCCTTTGGAAGGATCTCATCATACCTACTACATCTCTTGCAACAACCTGCTCTTTCTTAGTAGTCTGCTCATCTCACTGAGGGTTAGATCCCTCTGGCGTGGATACTATCAGATGTGTCACATCTCTTCCTCCAACACCATGTCGTCTACTTCCCCTACGTCCTCTAACCATGATTACCTGCATGGGAAAATTTCACAATTAATTAGCGATACATCTTTAGTCATTTAGTTAACACAATGGAAGGCGTAATGGTCCAATGCCGCAGTGTTGAACCTGCTATGATACCATATGTAATGAAGACTCCATTAACACATAAAAGTAAGTGAAAAGTGGTAAAAAAAAAATTAAATGCATCAATAGAACAAGTGATATACAATGATAACATACATCAATGTTACACATTCAATTCTCATCTACATCCTACATTGCAAGTTCCATTTTACAACATCATTGCTACTAACAAAATAAATCATATCACAAAAAGAAAATCAATGATATCTACCCATCCAACCTACTTGCAGGGTTAGGACCTCCAAGACACATAATCAATGCTCAAGTCCAGGATTCATTCGATTGATTTTGACCATTTAAGGTCTCAAGACTGGCGATTGTTCTGAGGAACATGGAGATATCTACTCTCTTAACCCACTTTAATCATTAAGGTATAAAACTTAATCATGACACAATTAAATTAAATCTATGAATCGTTAAAATATTACAAGTTCATCAATTCACTAATCAATTTCATACCATAAGAGATACTCAAATGTATTAACAATATGGTGGTTATAATATTTGCACTATATCCTGTCTTTGATATGGATGTTTTATCATATTAAAAATGATGGATGATATCCATTCACCAAAACCTTAAATCCATGCTTACTCATAATACTCGTAAGAAGAAGATTTATTCAAGTTCAACACATGCGCAGAGGTCTTCAAGGTCATATCCAAGTGGAAAATGTCACTTCCACTAGTCAAAGATTTAAGATAATTGAATCAGATGGTAATTATGAGTTACATGATCACTAGTTCGAGAGTTATTATTAGTTGCGACATTGATTAAACCACAAAAGTTTCACTATAGAGTACAACTGGAGTCATTCATACCATCAGGTTTGTAGCGCGTGAATTCTCAAGGGCGCATTACCCTTCAGGATTTTAGATCACTCTACCATTATGAATTAAGAGAACTTCGATAGGATTTTTGAGAAATACAACTCTCCACAAGAAACAGACAACGATTGCACATTGTCTAAATTTGATTACCCATCCTTTTACAAAGACAGTACGATTTTCCAACATATAGCTACAATTTAAACTACGACACCCATAAAAATTCTCAATCGAAATGTAATTAATACCACAATTTTTTTACAAATTAAACATCCAAGATGCGACTATAAATATGACGATTGTAAAGGAATTAAAATCAATATTAAAGAAATTTTTAAAATAGAATAAGGATATCAAGACATCGAGTCAATTAGTTTTTCTACAACCATATAAAAATATAATTCCACCTTCTACGATTGTAAAATCTCACGGTGCATAAAACTACCAGTTAGCATGCATCTAATTCGACAGCTTCCCCGAAAGTGATGTTTAGCATGCAACTAAAAACAATGATTCTGGCAATCAAATCTTCAAAATGCTTAATCAATTGCAGAGCGAATCCATAGTCTAGATTTGTAAAGGTTTAAACCACCAAACAACTCTAAACTCGAGATTTTCTACCTGTCTTACGGTGACCCACAAAATCTTAGATCTGAGTTTGCAAATAAAATTTAAAAGGAAACCAACGGAAGTATGGAGTTCAGACTGTAGTTAATTTACACATAGATCATCCACATTTTCCTTTAACAATTCAGATTTCAATAAAATTGATAGTGACTTAGTTAAATTAAATTCCAGAGTTACTCTCCATTCACACCGACTTGACAATAGTCTAAAATCAAGATATTTTAATCTACCGCGACCACAAAATTTCAACTAACGGATTCGAAAAGAGTACAATGGTCCACCAATCGACTTTTCAAATAAGAATTTTGTAAAATCCCCGATGATAATCAAAATTGATTTGAAAATATTAATTCAATGGTCATACAAATTGGAGTTTTCTGAAACGGAAAACGATAATACATAATCTAATGAATTATACATTCAAATTGTAAATTGATAGACAACGAAGCCACCCTTTTTTTATTTCAAAAACAACTTATTATATAGCGACCATGATAAAATAAACTCATGGATTATTAAATTTTTGCAGAGACTTGATAAGATATTTCTCTGGAATATATATTTATTTATAACGTTCAATAAAATTCTAACATCCAAAATTCAACACAATTATGCGGATACAATTAAATTTCTAATAAACAAGATTTCTCTTGTTACAATTACAATTTTTAGAAATAAAAATACCAGAATCGAATGAATATGGTGGGTTGGGGATGTCCTCCAATGTCTTGCACTCCTCTTCTTCTCCCACTTGCTAATCACATAGACTTCACCGATACCTCCCAACCAAGGCTAGGGATAATCTTCTTCTCCCTTAGAACCTCGAGCCACAAAGGGGCCACACACAATAAGCTAGAAAACAATAGATCCAAGGCTTCCCTCGCAAGGAAGAGCTTCCACTCTTTATTCAAGCTTGGTATCCCAACTCTCACAAGTAAAACAAAATCCAATTTTCTTTTGGCAACATAACATTACCAAGAATAAGTGAGCTCCATTTCCCTTCTATCACATTTGTTTTATAGAAAAACCTCAATGACACATGTCTAGATGCACAATTAGTTATATTTTTAATTAATTTAATTAGTATTATTTATCCACACACTTGTCACCCTCTCCTAAAGTTGCACAAGTAATTGTTGAAATTACTAAGACAAC
>WSFP011450659.1:0-19754 GCA_009831015.1 Picea engelmannii
TTTACATAATCTGGGAAGATATTCCCAAAGTTGCCTAAACTAGGAAACTAAAATGAAACCAAAATATTTCAAATATCCTCTAACTGCTCATTAAATCCAATGCAATTTCGAATTCATCTGCAATGGACCAAAAATAACAAGTTAGATAGATATTTTGTTAAAAAATAAATAAAAAATAAATCCTACAGACTTAGCTACAGAATCACTTGATTCTGTAGCTAGTCTAAAATAACATACAGGATCAGAATTAAAATTGAATCAAATCTTTTTAATAAAATCAAATTGAATTAACAACCAATAAAATCATTTCATTTGAAAATGTTATATCATTTGAAATCCAATAAGATCAAAATCCAATAACCGAATAGAAAGACAGGCATACTCTGTTTCGATTGTCATCACAGTCAGGTAGACAGAATCAAAATCAAACAGTTTTGCAAATCGTTTCGTATCCAATTTGAAAACAAATCACAGGCAAACGTTGTGTTTTTCCAACAAAAGGAGATACGATCAGATCGAAACAAAATCGTTTAAAATTATTATAGCTGTTATGACATTAAACGATTCACTTGACAGGTAGATTAATTCAAACAGGTACGATAATCAACTCATACAAAATCGTAACCAGATTGATTTGACTTTGATCACAGTCATAATAGAATAGACATCAGTGATAATTGGTTATTGCAAACTGGGCAAATAAACTCGATTGGTTTTGAATGAAATTATTAAATTCAAACGAATCATGACTGAGTTTAACATAGAAACAAATCATGAATCCGGATATAACCAATCTCATTTTACAAATCAAATTCAAACAGAGTATCTATCGCAAATATGAATCCAACTGATAACATGGTCGAGCTAACAGTAAACCAATGCGAATTAACCGGCTGGGTTTTGCATGATCGTTATGAATCAAATCCATTTTATGATTTGGGTGTGTTTGTATAGGCTAAAAATACAAAGAAATATTTCCGAAGAAACAGAGTCATATTGGAAACAATCCGAGTTGAAATCCTGTTCTTTGAAAGTCATATGGCACAACCAACTGTAACAATTAACCTCATCAAAAATCGTTACTAATCATAGCATATGTATTATAACGAAATCGAAACGAAATGTGATTGTGTTCAAAATTGAATATGAGAAACAGTTTATGTCTAGAATAGATACAAACGACTTCAATTGACAACAGAGAATCCATTTTAACTCAATCAAACAAATCAAATCCACACTAAAATCAATCAAATCAATGAAAATCTAAGAAAAGCTAAACTGGGAAAATGAAATTCCATTTAGTCAAAGCAAAGCTATGTATAGAATGCATACAATGTAACAGAGCCAATCAATGCTGTAAACAGAGTTGTTTAAAACCAAATTTGAATCGTTACATAAACAAGTGATATCAAAATATACCTGTGTGATGACGAGGCTGTTCAATTATGCCAATTTAGAATTCACGACAGTTGTGGCTGATTCCACATTTTTAAACAAGATGGAGCTTGTCGTCTTTTGTTTCTTATCATTCGCTTGTAGCTTGGCCTTTTGACTAGTAAGCAGTGCAACCTGGTCCTCCAAAGATTGAATTCTTGACTGGATAATTGTAACATCCACATAATATCACTCTAACCACGAACTGCATTGATCACAGGGTGGCACTATAGGTTTAGACAGAGAAGGAGAGGGTTTGGATAAATGACCGAGGGTTTCACAAGGCAACTTAATGCCTGGGTAGTTATGGTCGTTCTGTAGGCAGGGGGGTAGGTTTGACACAAATTCATACGAGGGTTCGGCACACAAACCTTGCGAATAGGGGTATTCGCTAGCCAAGAAACACTCCACTTCTGAATCGGAGTCCTCACTCAACATGATAGGGTTTGGCTCGACAGGAGGTTTCGGCTTATTTCTTGCCATCCACGAAATTAAATGTGCATTCTTTTTCCCTTTGGTGTTTGCAGTGAGGTTTGCTTTGTGATTTTTTCCCATAGGCTTAAGAGTATCATCACTCTTAGTCACAGTGTGGGGTGAGTCGATAGGAAGGTCATCCAAAGGTTTAGGTAGAAGGATACTGTAGGGTATTGGAGGTACAAGCTTGACCTCTCTCACCACTGGTTTGTCGACCTGTGTAGGGTTCGAATCCCCGAAACCATTGCGAGCAACGAAATTGCTCCAACAATCTCTGCGTAGACTCAAATGACAGACAACAATAAGCTTAACCAGCCCATAATGAAAAAGGCTACTATCAATCTGGTTTCTTTTGTACTTCTTTGACATTTTAAACATGCTTCTATGCAAATAATAGGGCATATTAAGTTGATAACCCATAAAAACCATAAGAAAACGTAGGTGGTGTAGAAACACAAACCCGTACCGACCCTCACAGGTGATAAACTATTTGATTATCATCAATAAATCGTGCCAACATTGTTTAAGCATGGTCACGGGCATACCTCTATCA
This sequence comes from Picea engelmannii, assembly GCA_009831015.1. Classification (NCBI taxonomy): domain Eukaryota; kingdom Viridiplantae; phylum Streptophyta; class Pinopsida; order Pinales; family Pinaceae; genus Picea; species Picea engelmannii. Next base: position 2,462 of record WSFP011450659.1, read on the forward strand.
CAGGAGGTGATTTTACGCGACTGGAAGAGCAGTGTCCATGGGACCTCCTCTACTTTGCAATTCTTGGACCATCGTTGTCCAGTGGCAGGCAAACCCGTAGAAAGACTGATAAATTGTTCATCAATTTCCAATTGAATATCATCGACCTTGGCCCGACAGCCATCAAAGGTCATGGAAAATTGTCGAGCTATGCAGAGGTTAAAACCCTTGAATTTTTGTATGAATGGAAGTCACCCATTTTCCTCGAGGTCATTGCGGGCACTGTCAAACATCAACGGGGTTTGGATCCCATTGGGTTCATCTTAGACGACTGGTGCCATGAATCGAACACATGGTAAGGGTTTGGTTCGAATTCACCAACGCATAGGAGCAGATTTTTTTGGTCTAACAACAATGAACGATCAAAGGGGGAAAGCATTAATGCGCACATGCGAGGGTGGTGAGTGTTATGCCAACGCGCCAAATCAACTATAGTTTTAAAACCATCAACGTGAAACCAACACCAAATGTTAGCCATGCGCCATTGTATAAATGTTTAACCAATGTGCCAAACAAATTCATATAGTTGACAAGCCAAAATTTATAAAGAGATTAACATAAGGATCATATCATATATATGAAAACAAAATAAATCATAACCCCTATGCAATTCATAGAATCAATGATTAGGCAAGTCATAAAAAGTATAAATCTATATGCTCAATGCCTCACAAACTTAATAAAATCAAGTTACGCAATCAATATAAAAAATGTCCAATAAGCATAGTTTAAAAGTCCTTTCAGCCACACAACGATAAACAAAAGATAAGTGTAATAGAAACTATCGATAAAAAGATCATGACAGTTCAAATAGTGATCGAAATGTAACCTCGAAAGGAGAATTTTTCATGCTTACAGTCGTGAAAACTTAATGAAGACAAATTTGCAAATGTCGCAAAAATGAAAGTGTCGTCAATTAAAAAAAAATGCGATGAAAGACTTGATGTTTGCAAGACACAGGTGTAGGCAGCTTATAGGATCATAAAAAAATTTGTTTGGCTACCAACATAGCGCTACCTCCAACGCATGAAACTTCTTTGCTAGTTTTGTCACTTTATCTTTGGCCTCTATGTTCTTCCCTACTAATGTCTCCAAACCATGTGTTGTTATATGCTCTGTCAACACTTCTCTACTTTCTGTTAGAGAATGTTCCCTTTTTCCCTTTTTTGTTTGGAGATTGTCTATCATCCCTTCTACTTATTGTCCAAATGGCTCCAACTGAGCCTGCCTTGCTTTCTTATGCTTCTGCACAGTATTTACTTATGCCTGCAAGTTCTTTAGTTCCTACACTGCCTTCATTCCAAGGGAGTTGTCCATGGTTTTTTATCTTTTCTTCAATTCATGAACCACCACGTTCAGTTTTTCCTCCCTCTGCTCCAACTATTGGATCTTTTCATCCTCTTATAGGCTTGTCCAAATCTGTGCAGTCATGTTATACAGTTATGCCGCTTCTTTTACCTCATGCACTACACTCTCTACATTCATAGTAGCCTCTTTTCCCCTCTACTCTCGCACTTCTATAGGTGTTCTTAGAGTTAACTTCTCTTTTAACTCTGATATTTCTCTCTTGTATCTCTCCATGGTCTGTGAAATTTGTTGTATCTTCACTTCTGTTGTAACCTCCTATGCTTGTGTGCAGTTGGGTATACTCATGTATACCTCTGTGAGCTTATTCTCCAAATTGTTGGCGCGTTGCTTCTCTTCCTCATTTTCCAGTGTGATTTTTTCACATGTCACTTGCATATTCTCCTTCACCTCATGACCAATTTCTAGGTTGGTGGAATTCGCCCTAGCTCTAGATTGTACTTCCTGCATTATACTCGCTTGCAGTCAATATGAGGATTTTGTGGGTATTTTCTCCATGACCAACTCCATATGTTGCACTTCATTTACTGGTCTCTGTGATATATATTCATCCATCTCCAACATTTCTTGTGTGAATGTGAATCTGTCACTTCTCACAACTCTTGTCTTCATAGTATCTTCCTACTCCTTCTACGGTGATGTTTCCTATTATTTTTCTGTCTGCTAAGTTGTTGGATGATGCACTATATTGAGTTGCAGTCTCTGCCAGATGTCATGTACTTCTACTAGTTTTTCCATGATCTCCTCCCTTTGCACATTTGTTGTGTGTACTACATCCTCTCCTCTCTCTTGGAATTTGTTTGGTACCAACTCGGCATTGTCCTTTGTGATAGTGATCATTGGAGGATTTTTATCATACTTCATATTTTTCTGATTTCTTCCTCGTGCCCTCCCGTTCTCTTCTTAGTTGGGGTTAAGGTCTGCACCTCATTTTTCATTTTTTGTCTCCCCATATTTTATTTCCTACAGACGAGAAATATCCTTCTCGCCATATCCTTTGACTTATGTCCTTGATATTGTTTTTCCTCCCTCTGATCCAACTATTGGATCTTTTTGTCCTCTTATAGGCTTTTCCAAATCTGTATAGTCCTATTATACAATGGTGCCACTTATTTTACCTCATGTGCTACATTCTCTACGTGTGCAATAGCCTCTTGTTCCCTCTACTCTCGCACTTGTGGAGGTGTGCTCAGAGTTAAATTCTTTGTTAACTATGATATTTCTTTCTTGTATCTCTCTATGGTCTGTGAAATTTGTTGTGTCTTCACTTATGTTGTAACCTCCTATGCCTACATGCAAACAAGTATACTCATGTATACCTATGTAAGGTTCTTCTCCAAATTTTTGGCACGTTGCTTCTCTTCCTCCTTTTCCAACGTGATTTGTTCACATGTCACTTGCAAAATATCCTTCACCTTGCAGTCAATTGCTAGGTTGGTGGCATCCTCCCTAGATCTAGATTGTACTTCCTACATTATACTCGCTTACAGTAAATATGAGGATTTTGTGGGTATTTTCTCCATGACCAACTCCATATGTTGCACGTTCTTTACTAGTCTCTATGTTGTATATTCATCCATCTCCAACATTTCTTGTGTGACTATGAATCTATCACTACTCACTACTCTTTCCTTCACGGTATCTTCCTGCTCCTTCTATGTTGATTTTTCTTTTTCTTTTTTTGTCTGCTACATTGATGGATGATGCACTGTATTGAGTTGCAGTCTCTGCAATATGTCATGTACTTCTACTAGTTTTTCCATGATCTCCTCCATTTTCACCTTTGTTGTGTGTACTACATCCTCTCCTCTATCTTGGACTTTGTTTGCTACCAACTTGGCATCGTCCTCTCTGATAGTCATCGTTGGAGGATTTTTATTATACCTCATATTTTTCCCGATTTTTTCCTCATGTGCTCTCATTCTCTTCTTAGTTGGGGTTGAGGTATGCACCTCATTTCTTATTTTTGTTATCTCCCCATATTTTAATTCCTGCAGATGAGAACTATCCTTCTCACCATCACCTTTGACTTATGTCCTTGATTCTGTCTCTTTCTTTCCGGCCTTTTTGTTGGTTGTGCTACTTCCTGAGGCTTGGATGTGCTCTGCAACCTTCCTAGTATTTTTAGCTAGACTGCTTGTCGTTTTGGATGTTCCTACCTCTGTTGGCTCCTTAGGTTTGGTTCCTTTATTTTGTGTTGTCGGTACCTTCCACTCTGTGGGTCAGTGTTTCAGAATCCAGTCTACCTCTTCCCTTGATGTACAGTATCACATTTCCAGCCACTTCTTCTTTGGGTCCCTTGTGGCCTGAATCCATAATTGATGTCTTGAAGCTTTGAAATTAACACCCTTTCATTTCCTTGCACCACTTCCACAGGGATCCACCAGACATTGGTTCTATTTTGTTGCATATCCTCCAAGAACATGGATAATACTGTGTTGTTACCTTGTTGGTTCTTAGGGTCCTTTTCCTACCACAAAGTTTTGTAGCGTGTTGCATAACATTTCCCCTTCTTGTCTAGAAAAGATGAAAACTTGGGCTCCTACCAACCCACCAATGCTATCAAAATTAACAACTAGGAGTAATGGAGTTTTGTTCCATTATCCTGGGCATCTCTACAATCTACCAAGAATTGATTCAAGAGGTAAGGTGCCCAGTTGAATACTATGCCATTTGTTCACTGCACAACTATTTATATCACTCATGCTAGGGCTTCTTCCATTTTCACTTTCTCAATAGTTTGCAGGCCATCAATTTTATAGAAAATTTTGTTTCCTAATCATTAATTTCCTTAATGATTAGTCCTTGGGTTCTCCTGTTTGTCCTGAACTATGTTTTCACTTCCTTTGCAATCTATCCCTGGCTTTATTGTCGAGGTAGTCCTCTAGATTTAACCCATTGGTAGGAAATCTTGTGATCTTTTCTATGAGATCCATGTCTATGGGGACCGACCTCTCCATCCACAGGATACCTCCATGTACCCTGGCCAATAACTACTTCACACACAGTCCCAAATTTTTACCACGCCCAAAATGCATAATGTCCAAAATATTAATCATGCTCGAATTATAGAGACCTGTAACACATTGCGTGGGCTCCATAATAGGTTTCCCTAGGGGTCCTACCTCCCCCCTGTTCTCCAAGTATGCTTCCTCTATGAATTCAAGAAACTTTGTTGTGACATTTATGTCATGGTCTACATACTTCAGCTTCAGTACGTTCACTAGAATGTCTTCCACTGTGACTACAACATCAGGAAGATGGGGTAATGTAATGTCAACCATGCTTGGTGCTTTCCTCTTTTGACCCGCGACTAGTTTTTCCTATGTGGCTTTGTCCTCTGGTACTTCTTTTTCTTCTCCCTCTACTTCTTGGTGGCCTATAATGTCTTCCATAAATACTTCATCTGTGTTGGCTTTCTTCTTATTTGTTTCCCTTTCCTTTATTGTTGCAGGGTTCTCAGAACTAGGGTTTGCGCTACCATTAGGGTTTTCTGCACTTTGACCTTCTTGCTCATGTTCCAAAATTGAGATTTATTCCTCTACTCTGGTGGGACTGATTGATTCAATATCATATGTTGTTACATCCTCCATCTCCAAAAAATTATTTGGTTCTTCCATTCGTTCCTTCTTCCTGCCAGACTGTCAGGTTACTTGCACAGATTGACTAGGAGTGCCAACTTCTGGGGGTGCCATCGAACTATTATTTCACTCACTCAATTTCCGTCTCCTTGGTATATCACCATTTTATCACACTCTCAAGTCCTCGGTTACTCAAAATTCTCTAAGTTTTGAAGTACCCATGATTTTCCCTTTTTATAAACCCGGTCATTAATGTTTTGTCATATTTTTTACTTTTTCCTGTTCATTTTTCCAGTGTATAATTTTCTTGTGCGTAGTCTTCCAAATTATGTCTCACCAGTTGTTTCACGATGGCATTCCTAAATCAGTTATTCCTTCTGATTACTTATTTTTTCTTTTTCTACATTTTTTTGTTTTTATCTTCCTTTTTATTCTTTTAGCTCCTACTATTTACAAAATGTACAATTCTACTTGTTGCACTTCAACTATTGAGAGTTACTAGTTTGATTGTCCCTATATAGTTTCAGTCTACTACCATTCACCATTCCTTACACTTCCTTTCCTGTTAATTATTGTAGTTGTACAACACCTCCATATTTGACAGACTTTATCTGATATGGCCTTGTTACAAGGAAAATCACTCTATGGCATGGGGTAAACCACAACAGATGGAATGACTGTAGAAATCAACTCTAATCCCATGTATGTTATATAAATGTAAATTCCAATCAAGAAAAGATAAATATCCTACCTTTTCTGGATGTTTAATGAACACCATCGTTGAGTACGCAACTAAAATATCTATACCCACAACTTGTCCTCAACAACCAAGACACTCAAGCATATGGTGATAATATATAAATTTAGGACACAAAATAGCATAATCCATTAACATTCATAACAAATATGCCCATCAAATAATAATTCAAATATTTGGAAGACATCAATTGGATGAGAAAAGAGTATTTCTATTAAAATATTTCTATAAAAGAGTGACAAACTTCTATGTCGACATGTCTCGAAACTAAGAAACTAAGTCCCTTCCAGTTGGGCCTCCACCACTTCAATCCTCCACCAAAGGCAAGCTCATATAAGAGAGACAATGAGGTTCTCCATCAAAGAGGGAAGAGCTTGGGGGCTAAACAATGTGTTTATAATTTAAAGGACAAAGGGATGTAGATTCCATACAAAGTGAATAATTTCTCCAGATTAACTTTGCTCTCAAAATTTCAACTCTTCTCCCTTTCCACGGTTCAGATATGGCCCATTTATATCCTTCAAATGTAAGTGAAGGGCCGAGTCAGAACATTTCCATAATATGGAATGTCAAGGATCATGGATCTTGTGATGTGACATGGAAACCAGATACAATTTTTAATTTTTAGCACCAAACTCGATGTACATGGATTGTAGTGGTGCAACTTACGTATACACATGTTATGTAGCTAATAGGGCATGTATATGTGGAAACATATTATTTTTATCTCTGGGAAGTGAAAAATGGGACTTCAAGTATGCATAGGGTCCTTTTGAGCAAGTTCCATGGGGTGAGGAAAATATTTATATAACAGATGCCCCCTAATGTGTGAGGTCATAGGAGTATCTGTGATGGCCGAAATACATTACAATTCTCAGAATTGGAGTAATAGACACACAATTGGATGAAATAGTTTCTAATGAGAATATTATAATCCATAATGACTTTGTACACATGGATTCCAATTTGAATTAAACTATAGATCCATGTGGAAATATAAAAAATATTTGTTCATGGCCATGAATAGGAAATACAAAGTAGATACATGCCATAGGTTTTCATAGTCACGAACAAGCCCCAATGAAAACCCGTCTCAAAATCAATCTGAATATATTTCTATACAATGGAGTACAATCTGATCTCCCATGATCACTAAATTCATATACATATTGGTCCAATGAATGATAGCAACAACTTAGGAAATTTGTGACTATAAACCGATGCCTTCAATTCTTCTACATGATCCGCCAAAAGTGAAAGTCTAAAACATGTGAATAAAGGAGTTGAGGTCGAACAAAATAAGACTTCATTTGATTACCACTCATTAAGGTATACTGATAACAAACGTGAGACAACCTATCGATAATGAAAGTAGGTATTAAGGAACTGATTAGATTCTTACAAGTGTGAATAAAGGTTTTGAGATCGAACAATTAAAGAATCCATCGCTCAGGAGACATTAATGTATTCCTAACTGTCGATGGCGAGAGAACTTGCCACTAATTACTGCAAGCCTCCAGGTACTCATAGGACTCTAGGCCTTGTTTCTAGAATAGACGAGTTCAAGTCAATGGAAGGATACCCACTAAAAGGAGAGAATTAAGGTGTCTCTCATCAGTGAGCATGAGGTACAAAGCAATAGCTTAAATATTTGGAGGAACTCGGATGAAGAACATGTTCATGAACCAACAACCCTGTGCATCTTTCGCATGCACTAGATGCAAGTAGTATATGCAAAACACCCTCTAAATATAATCCAATAAGGAAAACTTCTGACAAAGGTGAGGAAACCACCAATAAGGATAATGGAATCCAATACATTGCATGGATCCCAATGTGTGAATAGATTTCTTTTTGTCGAACACAAGAGAAACCCCCTAGTCAATGACCAATGAGGATATGTTGATTGTTGGTTTCAAGGTTACCTACCCATAATGAAAGTAGGACTAGGGTGCACAGTAGGACTAAAGCTTCATGTAAATATGAGACACACTAAGGGTATAGTCAACATGTAAATTCAAAAGTTCCGAGAAATGGTCGACACAGGGTTACTGACTTCCTTTGAACAAGAGCATGAGACATATGGAGGAATCTAGCAGCATAGAATCAATGATGAAACTTTGTTATGCAGGGGGCACCAATAAAACTCTCCATAGGGACTGGAAGAGTAACCTGAAAGAGGAGTAAACTCTAAGTAATGAGCTCAACTTTCTAAGGTCATGCTAAACCCAAAATTTGGATGACGAGACTCAAAATTTTGTGCTCTATTCAAAGGCGACACAACTGCTGCCAATATGAAATAATATTCCTTTCCCGTCCATATTTTTTTGTTTTTCATAGACAAATGAATTCTATGATACAAAGGAGGAAATGAGTGTCACGAGTAATCAACTAGTTCAAACAGTGGAACATACCTATGTTCAATGGAAGGAGATGCATGTAGGACATGGGCACTCGGGGAAACGTTTCCTCGTAGGGTACAGGGTGTCAAGTTGCAAAGGATATAAACAAGGCTCTACTTGGATGGTGATGCAAATTGTTGAGGTAATAGGCTTATAACACAAAAGAGGGGACCAGAAATAGGCTCAATACTACAAGAAAGAATGAAATGCAATTACAACTTAACTCCAAAGAATGTCCTTTTTCATGAATTTATTCCCCTAGGTGTTATCGAGCTAATTTTTAAGTGCAGAAACAAATCAATCCCACTATATTCACTACGAAACTAAAACAAAACAAGATATTACACTACTCTTTCCTTAGATTTCAATTATCAAATGAGAAATGGATCTAGAACATACCTTTTAAATATCGAAGATCCGACTCATTAATGCAATTCAAGCTCCATCGTAAGCTTATGGATAAATATCTGCAAAGGAACACAAGCCAACAAAGACAAGAATAATAGAGCCTACTTGATATGAAACTATGTATGTGATCAAGGAATCATACAATATGGACAAATAACATTCATATAGGAAAGAAAAGTGCATCTGTATTAAATAATAGAAAGAGATATTACAACCAAAGATTTGATGTCGTAAGGTCCCTTCCAATAGTTCCTTGCTCCCCACACACTTCTTGCTCCATGGATTTTGTGACTATATATATGAAATTCACTCACAATCTATCTTGACAAAGCAAAGCTCAAAGCCACTCTAACCAAGCTAACAATCTCGAGCCAAATTTCTAATCTAAATTTCCCAAGCTCAATCCAACTAACTTTCAGCATGAGAGCTCCTCTCATTTTATAAGATGAAGAGGATAAGGTGAGAAGGTTAGGATGATCCCACTAGATCAGAGGCCATCTCACCATAGAATCTTCTCCTTCTAGAAGCATCGAGAAGATGCTAGTTTTTCCTACGTACGAAAATCATCACACCCTAAGTATAGTGTAGTTTGTAGAGATTTTGTATCCTATATCTAAAGCGGGGGGCAATGATCAAGCATCGTCGCCCCCTATATATAGTGAATCCTATGACGACCTTCGTTAATATGATTTTTACAAAGGAAAATATAATTTTTTTCTCTCAGGCAAAGTTCTTCTCCCTTCTTTCTTCAGGAATTTAGGCCATTGATCCCTCTGAAGACAATAGATAGGTTTACATCATTAACGCTCATAAGGGTGACAAAAATAATGTGTAACAGAGATCCCCCTAAAGTATGAAGTTAGAACAAAGTGATAGCTGAAATACTTTGTCGAGTGTGTGTAGAGAACAAGGAACACGTCGGTTAGAAACCTGCCAACAAACAAGGAAATATAGTACAATAATATATCATCACTGAGGTAGGACTTCCCATACTTAGAATACAAATGACTCAAAGAATAAATTCTGACATGCAAATATCCATGTCAAGTAAGACAGGTCATGGCCACCAAACATACACTGTGGATCCACGTCATTATGACTCAAATCTTAACATAGCCACGAGACATACACTGTGGATCTATGCAACAGTACAATCTGAATATATTCCAATGCAACCTGAATCTATCAGAAAATATCCATGGTCTTCATATCCACCACTCTATAGTATGAATTTAACCATGCGAATACATGTCATGAAGTTAAACATGGTAGGAACCACTTGATTATTGGTCATTAGTGTATAATGTTAACAAGTGCAAGGGAAATCACCATTAATGTCAATGAATCCCAAGGTACTCTAGTACAATCCAAGGAATGTGAATTAGTGAGTTGTAGTCAAACACTCAGTAGAATATCCCGATCAGAGGTCAATAATAAAAACCCACTATCGAAATCGAGGAAACCTGCCATTGAGGCATGCAAGTTCCAAGGTAGCAATTAGTTTCTAAGTCTAATTCCTGGATAATGAGTTGAAGTTGACAGGAAAATACTCATCATAGGAGGGACTTAATGTATCCCCCATCAATGAAATGAAACGGGTAACAATATTTGAGGTAGATCAGAGTAACAAGTGATTTAGGACTGACTCAGGTATGGTCGACGCAATAGAAGGCTTAAGGACTGCAGAAATGGTCGACACAATAGAATGCTTTCCAGGTTGAACTTCTCTTTGAACATATTGATGGCACGAAAAATGTCTTGGAAACACTGACTCAATAATAGGAATCATAGAATAATTGGTGATATTATAAAGAAGTATGATCAGGAAACAAGCGGATTTTCCAACCTAGACACAAAGCGAGTGAAAGGGTGTCATGCTCAAAAGCGACTCTTCCATAGAATACAGGTTTAGATTCATTTCTTTCCCAAATTTTCCCCCACCCAGATAGATGAGTACCTCTTTTTAATTTAATGAGCTCGAGGAGGATAACACATGCTCAATATAAATCACCTTTGGCAAGTTCCTCTTCCTTTGTTTAACAAACTGGAAGAAGTAAGGGTTCGTTCCCATATGGGTCCTTTACTGTGTAATTTTTAACAAGTCCAGAGAAGAAAACTCTATGGTTTTTCATGTTTACAAAGTCTAAAAATAAATTAAAGATGACTCTATGGTTGTCCTTTTTCGTAATATTAGTCTCTGAAGTCTGAAAAAGAGATAAATTGTTACTTGGGATACCCCCTTTCAAAACATTTTAAACGAGTGTGAAAGGAAGCAAGATCACTCGACAATGTTTTCATGTTTAGAGAGTGTGAAAAGAGATTAAAGAAGACTCTAGGGGGTTCCTTTTTTGTATAACCTTTACGAGTCCAAAAAAGTGATAAAAGTATACTCTGTTACATTCTCATGTATTTACGAGAACGAGAAAGAACAAAGACTAAGCTTGGTATTGGTTTCATTTTTACACAAGATGGAAACAAAATTAAACTATGCTTGTAAATTTCCAACATAATTTCCAAAGGTAGGGATACCCATGGATTGTTGGTACTCTACCCCCAGCTTGAAAATCTAGTGGCTTAACTCTATAATGATAATCAAAGGCTAGAGACATGCCCCCCCAAGCTTCAATTCATTAACCGACTTTGAGGTTGTCACCAATTTATGTACTAGATGGAGAAGAAGGATAAGGGTGGATGAAAGGAAGGTTCAAATATGAGACCTAAATAAAGACTTTACTTGTTAGGAGAGGTGATTGTTTCACTTTTTAACGAGCTTGACATAGGAAAAGAACTATGCTCAGGGATACGGGTTGAATCACTAGATTTAAGTTTCATTTTTTAACAAGCTTTCTACAGAGAGGAAAAACTATGCTCAAGGCCTCTGTTTGATCATGGCTTCCAAGAGGACAATGTCCTGGAAGGAATACATGTCAAGGGACAAACGTCAATCATGGCTTCCAAGAGATCTTCACTAGATAAAAGAACAATGCTCTGGAGGGAACACATGTTGAGGGTCGCGACAGGGGTAAGGAGATCATTCTCTACTAGCCCTATCGAAGAGATCACCATGTCAACTACCAGATCTAAGTCATAAGAGGTTGAGCTTACATTGAGAGGCTCATCTTCATTGGAATCCAAAGGCATGGGAAATAACGCCACATGATTGACCTATGGTGGGGGAGATACCATCTTCATATAAGAACCATTTAGGGAGGTCATTGGGTTGGTAATCAAGTCAGGACTAACGCATGAAAGTTGATCAATAACCACAATTCTTCCATCGTGAGGGAAATATATCACATGAAAAAACATGGACACAATAAATTTCATGGAATATACATAATATCGCCCAAGGAGTAAATCAAAATCCAAGGGGTCCTGGACTACCATAACATCAATGAAGAAAGTTTTCCCTCCCAAAGTTATGGGAAACTAGGGATGATTTTAAGGATGGAAATTTGTTTTAAAATGTAGAAACCTTGGTGAATCTTACTAATCCTTCATATGCAAACTATAAATGTTTGGCGATATTTTTGTAAAAATATTCAAATTTATAAGGATTTTATATAAGTTTTATTAATTTTTCGCGATTTTTAAGGTAAAATAATTTTATCCAATAGAATTTGGGCAAATCATTTTTAAAATAGCGAACCTCGTTTTTGGAAAAACCATGGAAAATTAGCCCATGAGCAAAATTTAGCCCCTAAAATCATCCATGTGGGAAACTAAGGAAGGAATCCTAAAGGGTGATTGGTTCTTTTGTTAAAAGCTAACAGTTTCTACATAACTAGTACAAGCTGATGATAACCAAAAGTTTTCCAAGCAATAGAGGATAAAATACTAACGGATGCACCTTCATATATCAGTGTGTGAGGAACGGCCCGACCAAAAACCTGTATTGTAATCTTGAAAGGAATGTTAGAGGGAAGACGAGGTCCAGTTAGCACACCCCAATCAAAAACGATGGCCTCATTACTTGGAGGGGGTTTCGCGAGAGGAGGAATGCCTCCCAACATGGTAGATTCTGTATCAACGAGAAAAACATGGGTAGTATTGGGTTTACTCTTTAGAGGGAGAGTAGGATCAACCAACGATGGAATCAGATCGACCACTTGGGTTTTATTCTCCAAGGGGAGAATGGGGTCGATGGATGTCGATGGAGGAACAAGATCGACCACTTTGACACTCTTCAGAGGAGGAGTGGGATTGAGTGATGATGTAACCGAAGAAAACACTTTGGGTTCACTCTTTAGATGAAGAGTGGGGCTGACCAATGGCGGAATTGGATGAACTACTTTGCGTAGTGGTTCAACTGAGGATGAAACCAGATTGACCACTTGATCAACTAAACTGATCGGGGATGGAACCAGATTGACCAGTCCATCAACTAACGAAGTGTTGGGAGAATTATTACAATAACCAGTTGGAAGTTGAATATTTTCCAAAAGATAATAAGCCTCATCCATACGAGGAAAAAGGTGAGAGTAATGATCACCTTCACATAACATGCAAGGAAATTTGACAGTTCTCTTCTTCTTACCAACCTTAACATCACTAGTTGACGGGGTGTCACCAACATGTCTAGTAGGGGTCGATGACATGGAAGGCCACATTTCTAAGACCTTGGGAAGACCAAGGAAATCCCAAGGCAATCCTAAGGAAATCCCAAGGCAATCCCAAGGTAATTTGGGTTTCAAATTCTTTATTGTAGTCATATCAACCTCATCAACGCTCCCTGTATGATTAACAATAGTTGGTTGCTTGGATCCAACATTTTATGTAGTTGGAGGCTTGGTCTCTTTCTAGTTCTCCTTCTTATTCTCTTTTTGTTTCTTCTTATTCTTATCAACCTGGCTACTTGATTTAGATCTTTCACCAGGTGAAGAAGGAGAAAGGGAAGGAGACCTGATGGGTGAAGAAGGAGAAAGGTCGACATAAGTTTGATGTGTGGGTGTTGTGCTTATATTTGAAGCACTTGCTGCATTCGATATCACCAGAGTGGAAAACAACCATACTGGTAACCCAATTGTGAGACCTGGAAGGCTCAAAGTAGCGATGTAAGGAGGACCAACATTTTTGTAAGAAGTAAAAACAAAAGGTTCCCCCGGAGTAGGGGTTTCTCCAATGGTATTTTTGGGAACTGACGCCATTAAATAAAGATCCAACCTAGAGTCTGCTAGGGAAAATAAATAACACACGCTAAAAAACTAGGAAGCAAGAAAACAAACAAAACCTTCTCAAAATGAACGCACTAGTTGGTGATGAAATTCAACGTCATGGGAACAATGTAAGAAGGGGATGAGATAGAGTGGGTGGAAAAGTTACGTTGAAAACCTTCTTAATGGACTTACACCCTGGTTCAAGCTCCCACACATAATCGTGGGTATACCCTCCAAGGAGCCTGAGTGAGTTTGGCCAACGTCGATTCCAGGTGCCGTGAAGACTTGACCCTCCACAGTCACCTCATGTAAAGACCCTAAAGATATAGGCTACTAAGGTTACCAATTACAACAATGATTCCTGGGGAAATAGTCAACAATCTAATCCACGCACAAAGGTAGGGTATCTAGCCCGAAATCAACTCGAGAGGCTCCCACACATGATCGTGGGTATACCCTCAAGTGACCCCCAATAATACCCGCAATCTCTACACTAAGACCAACAAAGCAGGGTGAGTAACTCTGCCAATCCTATTGCGACCTGGTGATTGACCCTTGTGTTAGAAGGGCTTCCCAAGAAAAAATGTAGCAAGTGGATTTGAGTTCTCCCTATCAAAAGATACTATGTGTGTTTTCAACTTTGGAAAGTTATATTTCACACCTATTCAAAAGCCCTACAACTAATCTAATGTAGGTGTGCTACCAGAAAATATAAAAATGTCTAATCAATTTTTATAAGCGATTTATTTTAAGGTTTTTGTTACTCAAGAGGAATATGGCATGGACTAAATGATATTTTGACCAACTCTAAATAATGCAAAGAAATTAGAATGCAATTATTTCACTTCGATGAAAGCTATATTACGAGAAGGAAAAACAATTTATCATTCCCAGATGCACAATGTCCAAAAATTTAATTAAACTCATCAATATCAATATTTTCAAGAAATGAGTGAAATAGACTGTACACCAATACATGATCTTGCCCCCCCCCATTTTTAAGAATTCAAGACCAAAAACACCAAAAATCATGCAATTTCGCTACTTCAAATGCAAGGATGCCCCCAATCTAATGCAAAACAAGAAATAAGAGTTTTTGTTTTCAAAGATAGCTAAAATCAATAGCAAATCACTTCAAAACAAACAGAACCCAAACAAAGTTTCTCTTTTAACACGATTTATTCAAAAAAAACAAGTGTTCTTTTCACTAAACAATTCTAAAGAAAAACAAAGCTTTGTAATTGAAAGACACTCAAAACAAGAGACCAAATCTTTCAAAAGAAAACAAAGAAAAAACCAGGCAAAGAATGGCTAAAAGAATATTCTAAGTTGTCAAGCAGATTGTAATCAGACCCAACAAATCACCCCAAAACCATATCTAAGATCTGGGCAAGGAAAACCATCAAAAATCAAGTTTTTTCACAATTGTCGCAGGTTGTAGACTAACACAGCGCGACGATCCTCGATCGTTGCAGGATAGAGAAAAAATGCAGTGCGACGATGCCACACTGTGTCAAAAAGTAGGGTACTTCAATCCTAGATCGTTGTATTGTCCCTCAAATCAGGGTGCGATGATCAAATGAATAATGAAAAAAATAAAAAACATGAGGGTTTTCTAGTTAAATGTAACAGTTAGAGAGTCAAGGTTGGATCTTCGGATGACTCAGAAAACAAAACCCAAAAAATCAAAGCAAGAAAGAATGAAAAACTAGGAAAACAATATGTTCCCCAGTATGGTCGCCAATTTTTTTATCAGGCTAATTGTTAAGTGCAGACACAAATCAATCCCCCTAGATCCACTAGGAAACTAGAACAAAACAAGACAGTACACTACTCTTTCCTTAGATTTCAATTATCAAATGAGAAATGGATATAGAACATACCTTTTAAATATCGAAGATCTGACTTCATCAATGCAATCCAAGCTCCTTCGTAATGCTTATGGACAAATATCTACAAAGGAACACAAGCCAACGAAGACAAGAATAACAGAGCCTACTTGATATGAAACTATGTATGTGATCAAGGAATCATACAATATGGACAAATAAGATTCATATAGGAAAGAAAAGTGCAGCTGTATTAAATAATAGAAAGAGAGATTACAACCAAATCCTTGATGTCGTAAGGTCCCTTACAATAGTGCCTTTCTTCCCACACACTTCTTTCTCCATGGATTCTGTGACTATAGATCTAAAATTCACTCACAAACTATCTTGACAAAGAAAATCTCAAAGCCACTCTAACCAAGCTAACAAACTCAAGACAAATTTTCAATCTAGATTTCCCAAGCTCAATCCAACTAACTTTCCCCATGAGAGATCCTCTCCTTTTATAATATGAAGAGGATAAGGTGAGGAGGTTAGGATAATCCCACTAAATCAGAAAAGTGAGTAAGATCCAAACCGATCAGAGGCCACCTCACCATAAAAGTTTCTCCTTCTAGAAGCATCGAGAAGATGCTCATTTTTCCCACGTACGAAAATCGTCGCACACTTAGTGTAGCTTTTGGAGACATCTCATCCTAGCTTTAGAGAAGGGGGCAACGATCATGCATCGTCGCACCCTATATATAGTGCATCATGTGAAAACCTTCCTTAATATTGTTTTTACAAAGGAAAATACAATTTCTTCTCTCAGGCAAAGTTCTTCTCCCTTCCTTCTTTAGGAATTCAAGCCATTTATCCCTCTGAAGACAACAAATAGGTTTACATCATTAACATTCATAAGGGTGACAAAAATAATGTGTAACACTAGGCCCAAAAAAGTATAAAACAATAGCCAGGAGAACTCTTCTAGCCACTAGTCACTAGAGTATTCCTTTTTTGAAATTAGTCTACTTGGTCCGAAAAAAGGTTAAACTTACACCAAATAGACATCCTTTTAGATCCAATTAATGAGTGTGAAAGAGACAAGTTCACTCGACAATATTTTCACTTTTGAGAGAGTCAGAAAAGAGCTTAAAAAAGAGTCAGTGGGAGTCCCATAGGTATAGGTCAACATGCTTATGAGTAAGAATATGAGGCTCGAACACAAAGTCATATGGAACTGTAAGGGACTCTTGGTCTTTATGGAATAATCTCTGCATGGGAACTAGATGACACAGAGGTTCTAACTAGGGCACCCATGTTTGGTAAGCCTCTACCATTCAATAACAACACTTCTAGTAGAAGTAAGGAGGTTTTGTGTCTTCAATAAATGGGTTTGTACCTAAGGCATATGGATCATAGTCAGGATAATGCAAAAATGAAAGACTGAGCAATGACCTATATGGTGGTCTAATAAAATACCTTCCAAAGTCACGAACGAGCAGAATGACGCTAGAAACCACAAAAATCCCTGGATAAAAACACCAAAACCAACTCCTTCCACTATACTATTAGTCCACTAGGTCAAAATATTAACAAAAACTATGTAAAGTGGGTAAAAAAAAAATATTAAAAGTAAACCTAACCAATTTTACCATACCATTTCACATTTTTACCCAAATAGTGCATTTAGGAACAATTTTCCCATGATCTTCAAGTGTTGATTGTGGGAGCTAAAAGTGACGGAATTGACAATCATTTGGACCAAGTAAGTACT